>VZTX01014581.1:783686-831016 GCA_013400915.1 Pardalotus punctatus
TTTTTTTTCCATTTTCCCCTTTCACATGGTCCTTAATATCATGATGCTCTAACCTACTTTTATTGAGAGGTTAAATGGAGCCAGAAAGCTCCAGAAAAATGTTCTGTCTCATCGACCTCCCCTCCGGGCTGTGTTCTGTAATTTCTCCCGCTGTGCTGAATTGCTGCTCCTCTCTGTGTGTGAAATAAGCAGTCGCTTCCTGAGAAGGAGACACGCTGCCTTCTGAAGTGCCCATTCAGCACCGCAGAGGACAAACTGTCTGGCAACAGGGGTGTGATTCAGGGGCTGCAATAGACAGAAAAGAACAAAAGGAAGGAGGTGCTGGAAAAGAGGATGAGGAGGTAAACAGAAAAAAGGTGGGAGAGCCCTGGGCTAGGGAACAAAAGCAGGAGAGCCATGAATATTGAATTGTTGGTATAATGGTGAAACACCTACAACAAAACAGTTTTTTTCAGACAGATAGAGCATGCACATGGGCTCACTCATGCCAGGTAGCACTCTGCTGCGAAAATAGGTCCCCTGAAAACAGTAATACATCTCACTGGCACGTGTATTTTAAGTGAAGAATGGTTCTATTGCATGATAGAATACCTGAAATAAAAAGCCAAAAAAACAGGAAGTTTGCCTTCCCTCCTCCCCACCCTTACCTCTGTATTGCATATCTGAAGCTTTTCCCCAATAAATTGTGTTGATTTAGTTTCATTTTATGTAATATTAAAACATATTAACATTAAGACATACTCCTATTTAAAAAAATAAATTCCAAGTTTTCCTGACCATTAAGATTAATGTCGAATACCCCTTTGCCAACTCATCTCTCTGACTTTATTAAGTCCCATCAGGAAAGTATTTTTTAGAGTGCTGTTGTATCAATCCCGCAGCTGGGCATGTATGAGGGGACTGTGGTTACTCAGGAGTGTTGCACAGAACGTGGGACAGAAGGCCTGGAAGGAAAGGAAAAGTTTGATGCTATTACAAGTCCTTTTTTTCACATCAGAGTGACTGAAGGGCACATGTCTGAGTGCAAGGGGCCCCGCAGGCAGCCCATGTCACCCATGGTCTGTGTGCCCGTGTCCAGTCAGCTGCTGCAGGTGGGAGTGGCACCCTGAGTGCCCATGGCTGGCCGCAGGTACATCTCTGTTCCATCATCGCTCGGAAAGCCTTGGCCTTTCACGACATAAATACCATTGTGTTCTCACCTTGGGCAGGACCAGCTTTGGTGCTTGCTGCTTCTACATTCACCTGCAGCTCCTCTGTCTCAAACCACTAATCTCTGATCCCAAGAGAGGCACTTTGCCAAGAGAATCAGTCTCTTAATTTAGTGGTGAAAAAACCCAGGGTCCTGTCTCTTCTGCATCTTTTGAAATTGTGCCATTTGCAATAATCTAAGTAAAGGAATAGTGTGGTTAGGAAACAAGACTAGTCTCTGAAAAAAGCCACCTATAAATTATGAAAAAAATGCCTGCTACAATACCAGAAGCACAATAATATTTGCCTGGCTTTGGCATTTACTACCAAAACTAACACCTGGATGCCCTGCTGTGCTGTGCAGTGGGTGGGGAGGTGAGACAGGACACACACCTCCGCTCTGCAAGACCATGCAGAAAGGGGCAGCCATCCCACCGTCCCATCTGATGACCTCCCCCTGGAAGCAGATTATCACCAGAGCTAGACCGAGTTTGACCTGGGTTTTGGGGATTAGTGCCTAAGCCAGGAAAACTGAGTCAATAATAGCTGCGTCCACTTCTTCCAGGGAATCATTGAAAACACCTATAAGATTGATTCCAACCATTAACACAGCACTGCCAAGTCCTCTACAGACTGTGTCCCTAAGTGCCACATCTACATGTATTTTAAATGCCTCCCTGGATGGTGACTCAACGACTTCCCTGGGCAGCCTGTTCCAGTGCTTGACAACCCTTTCAACAGATAAATTTTTCCTAATATCTGATCTAAAACTCCCCTGATGCAACTTGAGGCCTTTTCCTCATCCTATCAGTTGTTACTTAGGAGAAAGAACTAACCCACACCTAGTTACATCCCCCTTTCACGTATTTTCCTAATTAGCTCTGTCAGAGAGCTAAATAGAAGTGTTTGCAGCTGATGAGGAAAGCAACCAGGCATATGAAATCATATGTGATTCCCTTTACCTTGCCTTGGATGCTGACCTGAGTGTATGGCGCTCCATCCTATGATTTTTGTTCAAGTCCAAGGAGTGCAAGAAGGTAGAGGAGAAAGGAAACTGTAAGTAATAATTAAGTTGCTTTGAGGACTAATGTGTGATCCAACTCACTTGGCAAGGTGGAATAAGGTTGTGATTTCTTCTGAGGTAGTTCATTATCATAGTCAGCAGTTTCTGTAGTTTTCTTGACATGTGGTCTCATTTTGCTGTTGCTGCAATTTTGCTGGTGGTTTTAGGCTCTGCATGTGCCCTTTACTTAGTTATGAAATTCCTACTTTTAGCTCGTTTAATTTAAACTTTGTTAGCACAGAGCTCTTGGGTTGCAATGTGCAATTGTTCTATAACTGCAGCCCACAGACATACACAGCTGATTATGTGTGACATTTTCCCTTTATCTCCCAGAAGCTGTGGAGTAGTTTTGCCATTCTTCTTGCCCTTCTTCATTGCTCCTGAGCTCTGGAGTGTCTCTGTAAGGAGCACATTTACTGACGATTTGCATGGATTTCTGTGCAAGCTGAAATCAAGGGGAAAATGATCAAGAGACATGTGGGAAATCATTGCCCATCATCTTTGCTTGTTAGGCTGCTTTGTGAGTGCTAATACCTGTAAGCAAGCCAGCCCCATAGCTAGGTAATTTCTCTTAATCTCCATTAAAATTTGGGATTCTTCTGTGCAAGGGTAGGAAACTTAGATCAGGAAGGACATGTTCTGTCTTTGTTGTTAACTCTTTGAGGGTCTTCTTTTTATGTTTCTGTGCATTTCTGTGGCTTAGATCTTCTGTTCCTAAAGTGGTTTCCATCTGTTGGTCTCCCCAAAATGTACGGCTCTGGGTGAACTAAATAAAAAAAGCCTTGTCCTTGCATGTGCATTAAGAGGTTCCTCAGCAGACCTGCAAGCCAGATGATCTATGCAATTTACACTGTATATTTCTTTGATGTGACTTTAGCCCTGGTTTTTTGAGTGCCGGTATTCACCAGACATGAGACTTTCAGGGTCTCTTCCACAGCCTCTTTGAAACTGCAGCCCACTGTGTTTGCCTTGAGCACTTCAAGACTCTTCTGGTGTTATTTCCTAAACTATTTGATGCTGCTTGGCCATTTGAAGTGAAAAGTGCTTTCAAGCACGAAAGATTTTATGTTGATTTTCCTTTTGTTTTAACTAAATTCTTTGAGAAGAATAGGAAGGAGGCAGCTTTGTGAGGTGAGGAAATGATAGCTCGCCCAGTTGTGGGTACAAGAAACAAGGCTGTATGCACAAACACATGCAGGGTAATAGTCTACTTCAACAGTAGGTTCCCTTGCTAATTTGGAAAGCCGTTCCAGCTCTGGCTTGATTCCATTTCAACCTCAAGCTGTGAATAAGGAGGGCTTTTAAGCTGTCATTTTGTTAAAGACAGCTTTAAAAACAAAAGAGGAAGAGACATCAATTACCAAAGCAAACAAACCTATGGAAATAAACTCTTTTCCTTGATATGTAATTCAACACTGATAGTGAATGCTACAAGATTTTTGCCTTTTGGGGTTTTCTGGTTGTTTTTTTTTCTTGTAGATTTTTAATTATTCACGGGTTGTTTGGTTTTTGCTTTGTTTGTTGCAGTTTGAGGGGAGGACTTAATGACCAGAAAGCTTGTTTTGGCAGGTGAACATGTTAACACACGGATATGCAGTACAGGGTTGGATTTTGGGTAAAGTCAAAATGAATATAGTGGGTTAACTAACTGTAAAATGTATTATTACTGGATTTGTATTTACATTTTTAGTATGTGAGAGAAGCATTTCTGGAGCTAAAATAAAGTGGATTTGGTCCTCTTTTTAATGGTATTTTGTCCAACCAGGGAATGAAATCATATTAAAGCAGTGTATTTCAACTGGCTATGACTCCCTGATGTATTAAGAAGCCTGGCAGAAAAACAAACACAATTTTTAACCAAAATCATAAAACCAAATGGAACTTTTTTTTTTTTAACAGATTCTTTAGAATTTTCTCTTAGCATCTAAGAGACACAGCCTAAAATGTAACCTTCTCAGAAATAACTGGTAATTAATTACAGAGTCATGGAACAGTTAAGGTCGGAAGGGACCACCAGTGGGTCTCCCCCCACTCAAGCAGGGTCATCCTGCACATGGCACAGGATTGTATCCAGATAAGTCTTGAATATCTCCAGTGAGCGAGTCTCCACAGCCTCTGTGGGCAACCTGTTCCAGTGCTCAGTCACTTGCACAATAAAAAAGTTCTTCCTCCTACACAGGTGGAACATCCCGTGCATCAGTTTCTGCTTGTTGCTTCTTGTTGGAGATGCCACTAGTGACAGGTTCCAACTTAACCCTGTGCCACTGAGTATGGCCCTCCGGGGTGTCATTCTGCCAGCTCTCAATCCACTGCCCCTTCTGCTCTTGTGGAGTTTGTCTGTGAGGATATTGTGGGAGGCGTAGCCTAAAGCCTTGCTGAACTCCAGGTGGACAACAGGCGCTGCTCTCTCCTCATTCATCCAGGCAGTTGTGCCATCACAGGAGGCAATCAGGGTGGCAAGCATAATTTACCTTTAGTGAATCCATGCTCACTGCTCCTGACCACATTCTTGCATGCCAGCCCTCTCAGCACTCATGGATGCATCCTTTCATGGTCCATGGACCTGTAGATGCCAGTTTTGATGAGATGGTCTCTAACCTTATCTTCCTTGCCTGAGGGAAAATCTTCCTTCCCTCACTGGTTTTTGCTGGACCCAGGCCAGAGACTCCTGAGGGCTGGTGTAGTCAGTGAAGCCTGATGCAAAGAAGGCATTCAGTATCTCTGCCTTCTTGTTCCACATTCCTTCTTCTTCCATAAGTGTACAAGAGCAAGGCCAGTGATTTCTCTCTGATAACAGAAACCATATGTTCAGCTGGTATAAACTACTATTGCTTCATTAACAAGAGCAGAAGTATGCCAGATCATCCACTGAGATTCCTGGCCTATAATTAACTAAACTAGTGGTTGCATGGTTATATTTTAGTGTTTCTTAATGAACAAACTGTAAATTAAGCACACACAGTGAAATTATAGCCTATCCTTTTTATTTCAGACAGAGCAGCGTTATTTTCTATCTGCTTTCCTGATTGTAGATTTCTAATGTTTCATTTGAACTTACACTGAAAAGCAAGGTCCAGGCATGCCTTGTATAGTCCCTGAGTGAAAGTGAGTGGAAGCTGTACACCCTAGTTTGAGGAGAAATAATTCCATGTTTACTTTACTTAATAGTATTGCATTGCAGTGTTATTTCTAGGATGTGTTTCCTAGAGACAAAACATATGGTGAAACAAGGTCAGTATGCATCCTAAGATGAAATTATGATATATGGCTGCCTTTAGATCCTGAGGATGCTGCAATATTTTTATAGGGCTGTAATTTTTATATAAAATCAATTTTATACAAAATAGATGCAACACAATTGCCTGCCTACTTTATAGCTATTAAGGAAGATGAACATATTAAGAAATATGCCCTCTTAACTAAAATCTAGTGTCTCTCCCACTAAGATTAATTTTCAACCAACTTTTTTTTTTATCAGTGCAACCTTACCAGACTGAATTTGAAAGCATATATACAGACATTATACTTTCACAGACCAATGTGAAGCAATAAGTTTTAGCTCTCTGCTCAGCCCTTCTTCAATAGTGTGTGTTTCTGAGGATATGGGAGAAGGTGGAAGAAGGATGCTAGGTTTGTGTGAGTGCAATTGTGAAAAGCTTAATTCCTTGCTGTTGTACTTAATTTTATTGGAGTCTTTCCTGTAGAAATAATAAGCAAAGCAGGAAGAATAAATGAAGCTGTCTTGTGATTCTAAACAGGAATACTGAGAACAATAAATTGGTTGCAGTTGAGTTAATGAATCCTGAGTTGCTACAGACTTGGATCTTGCATCTTCTTCACTTCCCTACCTCTCCATCAGTCTCCTGCTGCCATATTTACATGTCTTCTTGTTTCCCCAGTTGTGCTCTTATTATCTCAATGTGAAACCTCTAATCTATCCCCAGTCAAGCCTTTCAGATCTGGAAGTACATCATACCATGACTGGGTCAGGGCTACATGTAGTCTGACTGGCTGCCTGGTAGATGGGTGTCAAAAGGCAAGCATGTCTAGGCTAATTAACCTTTCAGTGCTTCATCTGTTTCCTGTTTGAACTTTTCTTCTGCCCCTTTTATGAAAAAAAAAAAAGTATTAAAAAATTTATTGTTACTTTGACATCTGTCTCACTCTCAGATTTGGTAAAGTTAACCAAAATGTTCAGAAATTGTGAGCTGTGGTCAGTTAACCAACAGGAATACCTTGTTCCTCTAAAAAAAAAATCCAAACAGGCAGAAAACAAAAGGAAAATATAAAAATCTCCTTAGTTAAAACAATCAACATCCCCCACAAAAAAACATCCACAACAAAACACACAGATTATTTATGTTCACTCACCCTTCTTGGGGTTTGGAGTATGGGGAGGTGGATTAGTTGTTGTGTAGATTTTGGGTTTTGCTTTCTTTGTATATTCTGTTTGAGGGCTTTTGTTTTTGCTTTGAGAGAGTTGGTTGGTTTTTTTTGTTGCTGCTGTTGGGTTAGGTTTTGTTTGATTTGGATTTTTACAAATTGAAAATGTTTACTTATACCATATTGTAAGGAAGCAGCTCATGTGAGTGCAGGGTGAATTCCTAGTTTCTCAGAGAAAAGTGAGATCTTTTCAAGAGGGTGATATAATAAAGCTGCTGAGGGCAGAGGGCAAAAGGTATGAATGAGCTCATATTGTGCTCATTGACATTGGTACTGCAGCAGGATTGTAGGAAGATGGGGCATTAGGGATCCAGATGTGCTACTGCTGTCTGGTTAAGGGAGGAGGCAGGTCTCTGCGTCTTTGAAATTAACTTAAAGCCGCTGCCTTTGTTTCAGTAACTCAATTATACCAGAGAAGCGGGGTGGAACACCTGCCATGAATCGGGCGCATCCTTTTCATTTTAAGTAACAGATATTCTGTTTACATTGCAAGGCAGAGAAGCATGTCTGGCAGTTCTTGAGTGCAGGGGTTGAGCAGGGGTGTAACAGATGCTCCTCTGCTCCCTCGAACAATTCCTGTTGAGCAGGGCTACTGAGCACCCACAACACGCTTTGGCTGCCACTTAGGTGTGACCTGTACGTACTTGAACCTTAGGCGTTAGGTGTCTGCTTGGGGATGAAGGAGACACGGAGGGAACTCATGGGATTTGAAGTAACCTTGAAGTGTTTCAGAGGTCGTGAAAGCAGCTCTTCAGAGGTGATTCAGTGCTGTACAAGTATGAAACACGAACACTGAAACAAGCTGAAAAGCATCAGCATCAGTCAGACTGAAGCCTGAGAAAGGAGTGATACTCACTAAAAAGTCATGTTACAGTGTTGATTACAGCACCCCACTAATTCTTGGGGCTTATGATTTAAAGAAAAAGAAAGAATCCCTACCCACAAACAACCAACAAGTCCCCCCACCAGATCAGTGTCTATTATGACTCTAAGCCACTCTGAGGAGCAGTTTGTAGATGAGAGCCAGTCATGTACTGTGCACTGCATAGCTGCAGGCTTCTCTCTTTCTTTCAGCTGTCGGTCTGTCTCCTGAGATTTATCTGGAAATTACAACTGGCATCGTGCTAGGCTGGATTTGAAAGATAAATAGATCTTACAGGTAAAAAATTATTCATACTACCCCAGCTGCAACAAGAAAATGTGGTGTGGTGGAGGCCATCTATCTGGACTGCATTAAGACACTTTAAATGTGTCTCATTTAAAGTCATACGTATAGTTAGGCAATCTGAAATGGACTTGTAAGATCCTGTCCAGATGAAAGTATGGCTTAGTTAAATTATATACAAACTGAAATATGGCCTCACCCCTAAGTAGCAGCCTAAATCAGAATCTCTTGGAGATTCAGAAAGCTGAAATATATATTTTTGGGTTTAAAAAACAGGTTTGTATAAACAATTATATCTATCTTAAGTTCTTACTTCTACAAACTCTTCCTTATTTGCAGCAGCTCTGCTTTGAAATGTATCTTTCATCTGCTGGATTTCCTTCTACTAAGTGGTGGAGTATATGTTTAATGTGGCACTGTATTTAATTGTCTGCTCAAGCAGAAGGTTGAAGTAAAACATTTGTACAATGAAATTGCACTGCAGCAGGAATACAAGGTGTATGATGATGAGGAATCAGCCTCTGAAAGTCTCAATCACTGCAATGTGAAATTGCTTCAGCAAAGTGAAATAGCTTGGGACAGAGTGGGAAGGAGCAGAGCCAGTGAGAATCAGACTTTGTGCTGGTGAACATTTTCACCCCTTTCTTCTTGCCCCCAACCAAGTAATTCACTAATTGTAGCCAGGGATTTTTATTTTTTTTTCTTACTTCTCATTTCTATTTGTATTTATACCTGCAATTACCTTTTAAAAAGATGTTGCCAACAGCTTAATTATTTCACTCCCCTGAACACTGCTGAAGAGCACAGGAAAAAGTCTTCCAGGACATACAGACTGTTAATGACCTTTGCCAGGTCTGAAGACCAAGCAGTGCAAATAGCTGTCATTTATACCACCAACATATTGTATTTCCTAGTGGAAATGTGGCATATGAATGCACGATTGCCTTTGACTGCTGGCTGCAACACATAACTCGTGTATCTAAGCAATATGAAGCAATCCTTGCAGAAAAGCAAAAGGAAACAAAATGCCTCTCCCCCTTTAATTAACTCAGAGAATATTAATAACGTCTTCAGAAAATAAAGGAAAAATCCTCTCATACTTGCAATTGTAACAATCATTTGAACTGAGTCAGTGAAGAGTTGTACTGCCCTTCCATCTCACCTTTAGGATAGCAGTAAATCTTGCTTGGCTGGTGAACCAATATTATCTAAAAATAGCCTGTGTCTGAGTGGGAAATGCAAACAGCTCTGTTCTTGCAGTCTGTCTGTGGGACTTCTGTCAACATGTATCAGATTCCAAATATTTGGGTAATTTCTTAGTTGAAAATGTGAATGTCCTTGCTTATATTTGGGGTGTCTTTTTCTGGGGGCGGAATTAGTTTAACATTTAATAAAGCAGGTTTCATCCAAAGCACAAGTGTTCTGAGTGATGTGTCAGAGAATCCATTTTGTGCTCAGATGATGCCATTAAAACAATTCACAAAGCACACAGTGCACAGGTATTTCTAGACTCTATTTGAAATAAAATTGTAAATTCTTCCTGAAAGGCTATGAATTTCTCAAAAGAGTCATCCTGTCCTATCTCTCTGTACTATTGATCTGAGTCTCTATCCCTTTGGTCAGATAGAAGGAACTTAAATTGGAGACTGCAAGTAAGGGGTTTAACAAAGGAGCTGCTTCAAGATTTCCACCATGGGTCTTCATGGCATAGAAAAGGAGATTTTGCAATGTCAGCTATTATACATCATTGGGTTGCTGTTATCCTTCACCGAAAAGGGAGATGCTAAGATAGATTGTGGAGACAAAAGCAGTGTGACTTGCAATTTTATCATGTTAGCGTGTTACAGTAATCTTGCCACACTGTATAAAAATGCTGTCAGCAATGCAGTGCTGAAGTAATAACATAAACTGTTTTGGCCGAATAAGGTGCTGTGAACCTGTACTGGTTTGTGAAAACATGCAGAATATGCTGTTCTCCCTTCAATCTGGTGCAGAAAAATATACTAAATTTTTTTTTTTTTTTTTTTAATGGTGAATGGAGAATCATGCAATAGTTATAGCTAAGTACTTGTTCAGAGATGGAAAGTGAAACATTTAGAAGCAGAAGTCATGGGCTTTTTTCAACATGTCAGAGGTAGGTTGAAGAACCTACCTTTCTTTCAAAAACCTCTCCGAGTGCAAAAATCATATTACTAATGTGTACTACTGTATCATTCACTACTACAGTGGTATGTATTATGAGCTACCATTACTAACTAGAAAAAGAGAAAATTCTATTAATTTAAAGTTAGGTGCTAAGCCGTTGGGTGATGTTTCTCCCTAAAATCCTTTTGATTTGCCATATTTCATAACCTTGCAAGTATCTTTCCAATATTTTTCACTGCTTTAAGAGAAGAGTGAAAGTAGGTCAGTAATATTTCTTCTTACAATATATTCTTCATGGAAGTGCCTTTGTCTGACATTGAGAAACTTGGTATGGTAACTCTGAAAGGACATTTAGGGTTATTAAACAATTATTTCAGATTAGTCTTAGATAGGAAAAGACGATAATTTATGTTAAATATGGTATAGTTCAGCTTTTCATGCTGATGACCCATGGATGAAGATAGTTATATATAAGCTGAATTTTCTCATTGTAAATGTTACAACAATCCCCAAACAAAGTTTAAAAAGTCTTCTTCCCACCACCTCCAATAGCATTAGAAACCATAAAAATAATGCCTATATTCCCCACATGTTGGGGAGAGGGGGTTGTTGGGTTTTTGTAGGTTTAAGGATTTTTCTGCATGTTGTCTTTTGTAATTTTCCCATAATGTTGAAATTCCTGAAATCAAAATGGTCCTCTGAGGTCCTGATTATGGCTGTCATTGATGTATGAAGAGCTGAAAAACATTTAAATACAGGTTTAAATCAATCTCTAATCAGGAAAGCTCTTAACCGTATGCTTAATTGAAAGGGCAAACAAAAGTATAATTTCACTCAAACCAACCCTGTCTGTTTTCCATGCCAAAAGCTAGGGGTCTAATAATTGCAATTATTTTGCAAAGTTCATTCTGCTTGGAGAATTTGACTCTGCTCTGGTTCTTGTCTTTGTAGACACAAGCACACTGAATTCCTTAGGTTTTTAGAACAAGTGGAAACATGTGCTTCTGGATGGGCCTGGATATATTGGACATCAAAAATGAAGGAAGTTTTTTCTGTTGTTTGTCATTAACAGAAAGATGATTGAGGCGTTTTTTTCTGAACCATGCCTCTTATGACACAGCGGACAAGGGGTTAATCATCTCCAAACAAATCTGCATATGTCAGTAAGGTATAGCAGCTGCTGAGCCAGATTATTTGTGCAATACCTCAGAATTCCTTAGACTGGGCCTTTAGAAAGTAGAAAAACTCACCTCAGCGTTTCCTCAGTTTCTTGCTTCTTAATTTTGTGAAACTCAGAGCTGGTTAGCTTACATGATCAGCTGATGGAGGAGGTAAATATGAACAGGGAACTTTCTTCTCTCCCCATCCTATTTTGAAATAGTAAAAAATATACTGATAGGAGTTGTGATCTTGAAAACAAATTGCTCACTCTGAGCCTTAATCACTCGGAGAGGCCAGTGCCTCTTCAGGCTGAGAAGTAAAGCATTTAAAAATTCCCATCCTACTATGCTAGGTACCAATCTCCTACTCTACTTTAGCACCTCGTATTAGAAATGGTTTGGTTCTGAGCTGGTTTTCCTGGGTTTCCTCTAAGCAGATGGACCTTGCAAAAGTCAGTGCAGCTCCTACTGAGCCGAGCTCTGAGAAAAGCCAGGAGACTCACTCTCTGGAGGCACCTGCATATTATCTCCCTGCATTATTAAAAAAGCTAGACTTCTAAATGCCTACACAGCATTTAGAAGTCTAGTTTGAGTTACCCAGATTTAGGTGAGATCCTGCTTTAAGTGGTCGGAGGAGGAACTGTTTTCCTTCCTTTTTGCACTGCTGTATTTTATGGCAGTCAGGAAAACTTGCCCACAGTGAGCTTAGAAGCACAAATATAAGAAAAATAGTACTTTTGCATTTCTCCCTCTTATGTTGCTCAGCATCTGGGCAGCTCTAAGTGTCATAATAGTGATCTTCTCTGTTCGCACTATGCCTCTTACATGAAAAAGGGGATTTGAACCTCCAGGGATCTTATTCTAAGAGCTTTCATTGAGGGTAAAATCCATGTATGTTGATTTGCCTGAAAAGGCAAAACTTCTTTTATTGAGGGTGAGGGGAGAGGAATAATTTGTCTGTTTTTTAGATAAAATTAAGGTACTACATATTAGTGAATCAGGGCATTTATCTTTTATCCTTTTTGGCTTTTTTATTTTGCCTTTTTTCCTTAGGTTGCTACTATAGTGCAGGATATTAGCTTTGTATTTTAGCCACTAGGTGGAGAAAGATAGCCTTCTGTAATTTAATAGCATTTGTTGTATAATGCTTTTCTGACCTAAATTCCATAGATACTTTGAAACAGGAAGGTCCCTTCTTTCCTGCAGTACTCCAGAAGGTAGAATAGTGATGAAGAATGGAGTGGCTAGCTGAAACCTTGCTGGAATAGATTTTAGGAAAGTATGGTGGAAAATCGGTCTTAAATATAAAAGCAAGTATACCACAGGCAGTTTCATATAGTCTTCTGAACTGGAATTTTTATCATCATTTCTTCTGATCCTTGTGTCACTAGGAGTAAGGATTGGTGCTGCCACTGCAAAAATATTGTACAGAGAGGGTGGGCATCCTCCCTTAGAGATAAATGGCCTTTCTGTCCACATCTTCATTGGGATGGAAAGAAAAACAGTGCTTGTGTACAGATAGCTGGGGTGGCACCCTCCCATTTGAGAGGGAGATGGGAACCATTGTTTCAACACACGTCTGAAGACATAGGTGAAGTTTAACAACCTTAGCTAGGAACATTGGAAAACATCCGTTTTGGAAGATTGGAAGACGTTTATTTTGGCAGAATTCAGTCAGAAGAGGCCTCTCAGTGAGGCCCTACTCCATGCTGGTGTGGGTGGAAATTCTCATTCTCATCTATTGGATATGAATACATGCCTTGGAAGGGAGGTAGCAGCACTGCATCCTATTGCAAATGATGTCTGAAGAAATAATAATGGGGCTGGTTTGTATTTTTCAAAAGGGATTACTGCAGCATTCTTTCCTTTATGTATGTGCTGAATTTTATCCAAATATGCTAACAATTCCACCAGCCTGCCCTGTTGTCCTGATCTAGTAAAACTAATTTTTCTGTACTATGGAGACCTCCCTTGGTCTAATTATGAAAGAATTTCAAGTGTCTGAATTTCATGCGCCTCTTTTTACACAGCACATATTCCCACTAAAGACATTTTCTAACACTAGATTTCTTGAAAATCATCTCTGGGAGGCAGTTTCTGTGCTTGAGCATTGACAGAATTCTTCTTCAATCAAAGCCATTGTGAAAACCTGATAAATCCATTCCTTCCCTGTCCATCGCAATCCTATCCTGGCCATACTGCCCAATTTGGGGAATGAGTTGCTTGCCTACAGCACCTTCTGCTTCAGAGGAAGAAGTGGTTTGGATGTTTTATATGCTTGCAACCCATCCTCTTTATGCCTATTTAGTTATAGCAACCTACTATTGCAGTCAGTGTTGGCTTCTGCAGGTAACAACTGTGGCCAGCTGTCTTTCTGTACTATACTCAGGACTGCAGCACCTTCCACCATGAATCATGAAAATACATTTAAATTTGATCCTGACTAAACTCCCCATTGGCTAGAATCAGTTTCTAACAAGTAGTCTTGTCCCATGTAGCAAAAGCTGCATAGAAGTGGTTCAAAAGAGAATGCATAAATTATGGATCTCAACCAGTGAAGTCAGAACTGTTTTTCCAAGTAATTTAAAGTCTTTTCACCTATTTTAATCTTGAACTCCCACTGAAATGAGGTAATTTTCCTAAGGTGCAGCATGGGTAACTCATTTAGCAGCATGCAGTGTGTGATGAATACTGCAGGTGAAAAAAAAGATAAGGTATAAAAATATATCGAGAAAGTACATAATAGATGAACATGCAATGTGTTTATAACCACCTTTCAAGCTAAGAAAAGGGCCTCTATAGACTCTCTTGGCTTCATTGATTATTGCAGTTATTTGCTGGTTTCTATTTCCATTAAATTCTTCTACTACAGATTTGGATAAAGCCGTGAGGTTCTTACTCTAAGATTGTTCATTCATGTAGCTCATCAAATGACATCTGAAAATTGTTCAGCTTCAGTTTTCGTTCAGAGTCACTGCAAAATGATCTTTTCATTCAATTTAGTGTTTGAGGATTTCATACTACTGCTTTTTTTTTTTTCTAATTACCCTTTGTACAGGTAAAGGGATGGGTTCAAATTTTATGTCTATTATCAAAATTAAAGCTTAGAGTTCTGTTCCACTTTTTCTTTTTTTTTTCCACTATCCTGCCCATATCTGATCCTTGGTTTTCTTTTTGGCTTTCATGTATTTTTTTATGAAGAAAGGGGGAAAATAATAAAAAACCACTGATATTTTGTTTAGTTCAAACTATTTAAAGGGGGTTGACTTAGCTTTTTCTTAAATTATTTTATGTTTCAACCCTAAATATACTGCACTGATATTAAGCGTTATCAATAGGCTACAATTATAAGTAATTTTCTTGACTTCATGATTCAGAAAATACACGGATTCTGTAAACTAGGTTTTCCACCAGCTAAAGAGATCTCATATATATTGGCAGACTAATGGCAAATGAGATCTCCATGCAAGTTTGATTTGTGGGTTGATGACTTGTCTGAGCCTCACTGATAAAGAGGCAACAGCACTCGTGAAACACTGCTCAGAAAGAAAAGGAATATTGAAGTGGAACATAAAGAGCAAAGCCAGTATGCATCTGAGCCAAAATTACTGCTTTGTTCTCGTGGGTTATGTCAGCTCTAAAGAGAATTACAAAATGTATGTGATCCTTTTTTAGAAAAGTACCTTGACTTTTTCATCTCTTTCCGAATACCTGTAGTAATCAAGCTGAATGCGCAGGCTGCGTGAATGGGATCGGATGTGGCCCCGGTTGAAGGCAACATAAGGAGTCCCACAAACTTTAAAGACACAACAAATAGGGATCTAAATGCCTGTCAGACTTAGGTGAATGCATGTCAAGTTCTGCACAGCAGCTACTATGTTATAGAGGCAAACAGAGGTTGCAAAGGGATGTGGAGAAGTCATCAGTCTTGAGAAAGTGATTGGACACATGGGAAATATGATCTAGGAAGGTTAAGGCTTTTCTGTCTGAAGAGTGGGAGGACACAGTGTAGCAGCCTTCAAAACTATAAAAAGGTGTTGTGTAAAGGAAGGAAGGAATATTCTTTGCTTTCCATGTCAGTACTAGATGAGACAAGAAGTGATAGGCTTAGATTTCTGTGAGATTTCTTTTGCAACTGAGGAGAATGTTGACTTTAACAGTTAATGAGTACCCAGTCAGGCTAAGGAGAGTATGTTTCTGAGCACAGGTTAAAGAAGTATTTTGTGGGAATTATTTAGACTAAATATCAAGTGTTCTGTTGACTTCATAGTCTGTGGTCTCTGCAACTGTAGAAATTGTAAATAAATATCCAAAGAAGGCTCTTTAGATCTGTTAAGTCTAATTTGGTTGATAACAGCATGCTGAATCTTGTATCTCTCAGCCAATTTCTGCAAAACAACAATTCAAACCCATTCCACTCACAGCGATTCAGATTCTGGAGGACAGTTATATATATATGTAGGAATATAAATCTTTATAAACATACATACGGACAGAGGGGAGAGGGGGACATTCAAAGGCCCCACATTTTCTGCGTACTCCTTCCAAAAGAAACAAAGAACAATTGAAAATCACTTTTATGCCAGCACTCCTCCCAGTGACAAAGAATCTTAGCTAAAAGGTCTCTCATTCAAAAGTTTAAACAGTTAGAGAATATGATGGCATCCTTAAAGTTGAAGATGAAAATTCAGTCTGAAGTATAATCAACAACTGATGTATGTATGTTGCTTTCAGATGTGTTTTTTGATCACAGCTATGATAAAATGGCAAACTGGCTTTTCCAGGGAATTGTTGTTTCCAGGCTTGTGGGCTACATTGATAATGACTGTATACACACTGACAGGGAGGTTAACTGAGAGAACTGGAGTGGTTGAAAATTATTTAGTATATTATTGAGTTTAGTAAGCTCAGTCTTACTTCTTCAGAAACTAAAATTTAAGCCCTGTTGTCAGTAGAAGACAATTGGAGATTTCTAGAGTGTGGACTAGTGCTCTTTTCTATAATGTATATCAGCGTAATGCCTGAGAATTTTTGTTATAGAATAAAACTTCATACTTACAGATGTTAGAAGATGACTTCTGCACCAGTTTATTTAGTGCTGCTTCCTAGATATCTAGTTGCAAATGCAAATTAAGGCAAGGACAGCAGGTATGGATAGTGAGGTAAATTCAGCTTTTCCACTGTGAATAATAGGTACATTGAAGTTTGGCTGTGGTCCGTGTAAGAAGTGAAAAGAAGCAGCTTGGATTAGATTCAGTTGAATAGAAAAACAGGGAAGGAATTAAAAATTATATGGAGCATGAGATGAACAGGAAGGTGAGATAAGGAAATGATCTTTGAATGGCTAAGTGTAGGGCAAGGTTGTAGTTTTCTAGGCTGGAGAAAGACCTGTTGCAGAGCATGTGGTGAGGAGAAACTTGGCTAGCATTTTAAGTAGGTGACCAAAATACGGACTACCACATCTTAGGTTCTGCAGAGAGAAGACCTAATTATTGGTCATCCTTTTAAAATGGGGTTCAAACAGCTGTACTTTGAATATTAATAAGCATGTACCCAATTTCAAATGTCTACATTTTCAGTTTAGTCTTTCGGTACTTGCCCATTTAAAGAAGAAAAGACAAAACTGAGGCTGTTGGTTAATACTGTTAAGGGTTTCTACCTCGGCTGTTCTTGCAGTGGAGAGCATTCCAGTTAAATCCGTACCATTGTGTGGGAAATAGCAGCCAATTTGCTTGTCTAGATTACAAGTGTAGCTTTGTATTCTCACATGATTGCAGGCTAGCCTGGACAATCGGGCAGTGTTTCAGACTGGCTGGCGGTAGGCAGTCAGAATTCAGATTTTGAAGCCTGCTAGCTTTCTTTATCCAGACTGGCTACTTTTTCAAGCCCTTTTGGGGGCTCTTTCCCAACAGGGCAATGTTAGGCAAGATTGCAGAGAAATAAACTTTGATACTGGCAATGCTGTCATCACCTGGATTCAGCAGAATCGCAGGGAATTCCCTGGTAATGGAAGTCTGTGCATTGAAATTGGTTTCAATTTTTTTTTAAAAAAAGGGCATATTTCTCATTTATTCAAAGATATGGCATGGCATACAAGATTGTCAGGACAGCCTTACCCAGGCCAGAGAGACTAAATTACCCTTGCAAGCGTTTCCTATTCTGCGTGCGTTGTCGGGGTGAACTAGGGTAGAGGTCTGCATATTTTGTGCTGCTACAGGAACTGGAGCAGTGCCAGGGCAGAGACAGGCAGACTTAATGTGCCCAACAGGTGGGTGTAAAATTATAGCTGTGGTGATTTTGTTTCCGTTTTTGCCTCTATTTCCACTGAGCGCAAGGCCTACCTTTAAGATTAATTTCTTAGATGAAATATCTTCTCCTTACAACAAACAGCTACCACAGGGTTTGGCATGGAGCAGCTGACAACAGTTTATTGTTCTGTTCATAAGGTCTTTCAAGATCTTTAATTCTGAGTTTTGTTGGTTTGTTGGGTTTTTTTTTTAAGTATTTATCTACTTTGGGCCCCATAAAGTATTTATTGCAATATTGAGATGGCATTAATGATGAAATTGTTTAATTAATTTAAAACCCTATGCTAGAAAGCTTGCCTTGCCTTTGCCTTCTATAAGCAGCCAAGCTTTTAGTGCCATGGGAAAAGGATATTCGTATTCCTTCAACTGACTAGTTAAAAGACTGCCATTTACGACAGGGTGACAGAGAGAAAGTCAGTGCAGATTATGCAATTTGGTTTAGTCCTAGGTGAAAAAGAGGATCTGGAACTAAGCTTTACAAAAAATCCACGTTGGATGTTATTTCTGACGAGATCATATTTGTAGTAAGCAGCTCATACTACACATCGAAGAATTGCTTAGTGTCTGTGAAGTTCAAGATATCGCTGATACCATTTTCACTTCTCCTTTTGGCTACTTCTCATCTTGGTATTCAATGGGATATTTCCTAGAATTAGAGCAAGTAATGAATTGACCAGTCACACATCAGTGGTCCAGACAGGTTTGTGCATATGCCTCGTGACACATAGATATGTCAGTAGCGGGATTTTTTAGGAGTAGCTCTAATGTGCAGGAATTTTCTTCGACTGACTTCTACTACTTTTTTTTATTTTTTATTTTAAGCATGAGGCTTTGCATCCTTAAAAAATATGTTTTATTAAACCACATTTTACCTTTGCTGATGTTTACTCTAGAGGGTCAAAGCACTTGTTAGTGCACTGAACTCCCACCACCTGCCAAAAGTGTAATCCTGTACCTTATGTGCTGTTACCAAGAGGAGCAAAACAGAAACGCAGGGCAGAAACACAATTTTTGTAAACACTATAGTTAGATCAAGATTCATGGTTGCTGGTAAACATATAATTTGAAACACAGAAGTGTTTGTCTGCCTAAACTCCTGTGTGAGTCCTAGCACAAACATCTAAAAGGCACAGATGAGATTCACTGTGGGGCTCTTCAGCTCTGAGCATATTTATACAAGGGCACTGTACCAAAACATCTTTGTCAATGCACAAATAATTTTTGGTGTAAGTTTAGGCGTATAGGAGCAGGAGGGACTTTAGAAACTGCATATGAGAAATTCCCCTACCATAATGGAGGACTAATACATTAGCAGTCCCTTTTGGAGATATCTAAAAAAATAAATTTTAATGGAAGAGGTTCCACAGTAGCTTTTGATTTTTCTCCTTTGTGTATACTGGAAAACAGTTTCAATGTGTATTTTCAATTCCACTTCTACTTATTCTCTTCTTTTCAGAGGAGACTGCTTTATCAAATCAATCTGCTTTTCTCCATTGATTAGCATGTTAACCCTCACACCATTCTTGTTGATATTTTCTTCCCTTCTTCAACTTTTTTATGTTCCAAACTAAAAGATGTGCATGAGACAAAATTCACCACCACTAAATACAGTGAATTGAGGAAAAATGATGCCATGTTCTGGCCTCAAAATGTATTAATTACTTACTTCAATTATCTAGCTTCTCTTTTGCTGTAGAACAGCTTACATATTTTATCCCATGTCTCATACTTGATCTGTCCTTCCAGCCTATAGTTCTTTACATTTGCTTTGAGGGTTTTTTACTTTTGTTATTTCAGCCGTATTCAGTTTTCAACACTATGATGACTCCTACCCTTTGCAGTCCCAGTTATTATTATTGAATATATAAATATATTCTCTCACACCTCATCCGGGTCATTAAGAAAACATTGAGTAGAATCAGGCCTAGAGAAGATTCCTTTAAAACCAATCTGGAAGCCAAAGCAATGGCCCTTTCACCAACTGTATTGGAGTCATTACTTCATTTCATAAATTGCTGATGGAAATTCTATGTCAAAATCAAGACATACTGTGTCTACTGGGTTTTTAACCCAGTCTGCCTATTCCAGCTCCAAGGCAGTTACTGTAGCATAAGAGGAAATTTAGGGGACAGGACATATTTTAACTGGACAATTTTAGGGCCTCTAAATATAAAATTTAAGAGCATTTTTAATAATAAATTTAATTCTACAATCTCAAGCAATTGCTATTTTTGTGACTACTTGTCATGATTCAGATTGTCTTCAGAGGAGGTGCTAGACCACAGAAGATTCATACTGCTATTTATGAACTAGCACAATCTACAAGCTGTCACTCCATAGAGTAGGGAAAGTGACGTGTTGCCCTGGGTAGTGGGGCAAAATATTGGTCATGAAACAGTTTCAGCCATTAGCAATACCCTCTGCCACCTCCCAAGCATTAGACATGTCTACCATACCTTTTTGCCACAGCTGTTTCTACTGCTGGTTTTAGTATTTCATTAGTGCTCAAGAATATGCTCCATCAAATGCAGCACAAGATGGAGCTCAAATTTTTTAGAGTGCATCAATGTAGCTTTTTCTGCCTCCCTCTGGGAATCAAAAGGGGCTAGCTGAGTTTATTGTAATCTTATTTCTACTACCTCTGCACTCTTTCTGCTGTGGCCCTCTGAAATGGGTGTCTGTGAATGCACAGGAGAATGCCACTGATCTTCACTGAGAGGTTAGGAGGGATGTTGTAAGTTGGTGCTGAATTTTGATTTCCACCCTGGTATCCGTGCATGACAAATGCTTTTCCATTTCCTTTACCTTTGTTAGCTTTATTAGCACAGTTCTTTTTATTGCAAATAATAAAGTCACAAGCCAGTAATGGAATTTTTCAAACTCATTGCACAATTTTTGATAATAATTAGAGGGAGGCAAAGGTGACTTCTCTCATTTTCAGTTGTTGTATTGTACAAACTCACTGCGTTTTTCAAACAAATATGAGATCTCTCACAATACAATGGAGGATGTATTTCCTTTTCCCTACAAAGCTCTGGTTGTCTTTTTTTCTCTCAAGTTATTTTCCTCGTCATCAAATGTTGTTTTTTCTTTTAATGATTGGGGAGGGGACAGGAAGAAAGAGACATTCAAACCTTCTTCCTAGCACAGTTCTCCTAGCACTACGCACACCGCTAGGATAGAAATGAAATGAACATTACCAGGCTTTTCAATTGAAGGTATTTTGTTTTTATGTCTAAGGAATATGGACTGAGTAGTGCCAATATTCACATGTTCTGTCCATCATCACTCCTGGGATACATAAATACCTTCTAAATGTAAATATATCTTTTTTTAAACCAGTTGTGTTTGAGAACCGCAAGGTAAATGCGCACCCTTTGACAAAAGGAGGCCAGACTGCACTCAGGCAATGGATCCTGGATTATCAATATCCATGCCGTCCCTGCACTCCTCCCCATCTGGGCTCTGTTTTGGGCCATGGCAGTTGGCTCTCTAAGCCACCATGTGGGTACAACTCTGTGAAAGAGCACACAGGACAGGTTTCCCCCAGAAAGCTGAGTGGGTAAGGCTGCCATGTTTCTGGTGGTGTTTTCTCTTATGATTTTTCAACAGAATCCCCGCAGAGTTTACTCCTCAAGCATCCTCATAATGTGTTCATGCAACATCCAACTTCAGCTTAATGCTGCCAACTCTGGTAGCTTACAATACAGTCAGTGATCACATAGGTCAGTCTGAATCCAGAGACTGAAATGAAACCACTAACTGGTAATTTTGTCTTGGTGCCATGTAGGGACTAGAGGGCACTCAGTAAGAAATTATTTGTAGTTTTCACATGAGCAGTTTCCCACAGCAGGGGACTACGTGTGATCAGGGTGGCTGTGCTCTTCTTATCAGGTGTAACGAATGGTCACGTGGCTCTTTTTATTTCCTTTTTTAAAAATTATTGTTCCAGGGTTCTTTTTGTTTAACAACCTATGCACCACTATAGGTGTCTTCTGTCAATTATTATTTGGCCAGGCACCAGCAGAAGTCACCTTTTATGTACTGGTACACGACTGAACACACAGCCCTTTCTGCTAAGGGGAAGAAACAGTCTTGTACACTAACTCCTAGGTGCAGGATTGAGATGCAGGAGGCGTAGATACAGCCCTGGGCTCTGCCACATGCTTTTTGTGTGATTCTGAACTTATTTGCAATCAACACTCAGTTGTCTGTGGACACTTTAACCAGTTTGAGGTTAATCATACAATGAAAGCAGAAATACTTGAGCTCTCTCCTTACCCAGCCAGCATTGGGTTGCCCGTACTTAATAGTTCAGGCCCAATGCCAGAAAGAGGCAGCTGTGCTGCCTTCCCAGCCAGCTTGGGTCTGTGAGCAGTCCAGCCACATTGTGTCTCAGAACACAAACTAATAGCCCTAAAGACCCAGTCTCATTTTGTGGAGTCATCAGGAAGGCTTCAGTGCTGTGTTCCTATTTCCCACAAGGAATGGGACTGCACAGAGGCAGTTCAAAGCCAGCCAGGCTTATTGAGTGCCACCTGAACATCTCTATACAACTCAGGAGGTTCCAATAAGATTTATTTGCTCAGGTTTAATGCCAGTCTAATAAATTCACTTGTCATCTTGTCAGTGTGTCTGCTTGTATTGTGGCTAGAGCAAGCCCCTTATTCAGCAAGAACCTTTTGAACTCAGCATTAAGCTTCTGGTGAAAAAGGTGTTGCACTTTAGCCTGTGATGTCTCTGCGCTTCAGATCCCAGCTTTGCTTACTTTTCTTCTGCTATGTCCATGCACTGCAATGGGACACAGTAGATTTTTTAACTGGATTTATCCTGCCAAGTTATTTGTAGGAAGTGAGAAATCACCCAAGTGGTGGGATGGAATAGAACGTCTAACCAAGTGGCTGCAATACTTCCTGTGTGTTTGGTGTGAGCTCAGGGAATTTACACAGCATTAGCTGATCTGTGAAAACTGCTTTGGAGGTCACACCCTCTGAGATAGCTTTCTGCTGTTGTGTTAAAGGATAAGCTACCACAGACCTTACAGAGGGGCACTTTTCAGAGAGTAGCTTATAAACTGTAAACTCATATCCTGGATTTTTAGGTTATGGGTAAAAACTTAAATATACACTTCTTTTCTATGAAATGAGAGGCAAGCAACACTTCTTTTGTATGGCTGTTGATGAAAGGTCTTAGGAACTTTGTAAGGAAATGGTTGTAACAGCTATCTGAATTTTTTGAACTCTCACTGCAAAGAGAAAGGGAAATTTTTTGTATGTTTGTTTTTTCCAATGCTTCCTAATTATATTTAAATCAGTGATATTCTGCAAAGGATGTGTCAGAAAAAGCTAAGGGAAAAGTCTATAATGGAGGCGAAAAAAATGATACTAAAAGATTTCCAGATGTGGCACAAATCCATTAAATAATATTCCCCTTTGCATTTTCAGGAATTAGTTGAAATAACTGGACATGATACCCTACCCTAAAACCTTTATATGATTATATGTATAGGAAGAAAGAGAACAAGCTGTTCAAATAATATCAAGGGCCAGTCAGAATCTATGTAGCTGATCCAAAACTGAGGAGAAAGCTGTGAAACTCGGGAAGTTTGGCTCAGACTCCTGAAGCCAGAAAGCTTCATTCATTGACTCAGGACATAAGCAAGTAGAGCCCTATACATTATTACATTGCCTAGGTTGTTGTCTGATTCAGCCAGACACAAGCACATGATATAAACAAACACACTTAGGATAGCATGAGTGTACCATGAAGGCAAAGTAACTTGTTCAGATCTATGGGCAGGTCAGACTTATTTGTAGAAATTTGATTTACTTCTGTGTGGGTCTGTAGGAAGAATTAAAGCTCCATGATGGAATGCATGTGTCCTGAAGGCATTATAAACACATTGGTACAGCTCTGAACACGCAGTAATTATCTTTCAGCAAGCTGTGCTGGTGTCATGGCACTGCTTCCAGTTCCTGAGTGAGCTGATTAGCTCTCTGGTAGTGAATTTACCAGTGTAGAGGTGTCCTAATCTGCTGTGTTTCCCTGTGGGGTTTGTCTGGGTTATGCAGCAGAAAGTACAGCCAAAATAGGCACAACCTGAAGTCTACACTTATATTTCATAATCAATTCTTTGGTTTCATTTAAGTTTCTAAATATAATTCAAGTCTTTGGAATGGGATCTATGCTACTAACTGAGGCAGATCCTTTTGAAAATTCACTCCTAGAAAATTAGTTGTATGCATTGAAATGCTGGAGACTGAATAAAGTGAGATCCGTTAGCAAGACGCTATCTGTTTGTTTTCCCAGGAAGGGGAAAAAAAGAGAAATTTATCTATCTCACAGAGTGTTGGATTTATTCTAGGAAATATTTGGTTCAGTTCAACACTGAGAAACCTGAAGCCATCAATCTTGGTCATCCAAAAAATGCACACAAATCAGAACTATATAGATTGTTACAGGAATTAAAACTTTGCTGGTTTACCCAGGCTGAACAAGTTTTGACTTAATTTGTCTGTGTTTAAGAAACAAAAAACAACGGGCCCAAATATCAGCTACATATTTTTGGGAAGGGAAAAAGAACTGGTGGACAGAAGGGTGGAAGGCAAGGGTTGACTCCAGGAGAGAGAAATGCCAGAGAAAGGAAATACAGTGAAGGAATCCCTGAGATACACTCCAGGGTTATGTGTGGAGGGAATGGAGGGTTACAGGGTGTTGAGCCAGAGCCTCTTTTCATCTGTGGAAGTCTTTCCATTGACTTATGCAGATACTGAACAAGGCCGTACTAGAATGAGTTTGTGCCTCTGTAGAAATATCTGAAGCCAAAACAAAAATAATTACAGTACTGAATGGATTGCATTGGCTGACTTCTTTAGTGTCTAATGTTCTTTGGCAACGCTTCATCCCGATTATTCCATCTGGAGATAATTGTGTGATATCATCCATAAAATTAAAACATAAATCAATCCAAATAGTGATCAGCCTCATGAGCTGCTATTTAAAAACACACATGGAAATCTAGCGCTCCCTGCCTTTTTAGCAGGATGTGCAAAAAATCAGTGAAGTGTCAGGACAAAACAAAATCATGAAACCACCTACAAATCTTTCATAAGCTGTAACAGTGCTGTCAACACAATACATGGAAAATAATAGAGGAACTCTTTTTTCCTTTTATTTAAATTATTACAATAGGCAATATTTGAACTTTAAAAACTTTTCATATTTGTTGGAATAACTTCTTCAATTTTGTATAGTTGCAGTGCAGCGATTAATTGCTGACTTAAAGCAAGAAATCAATTATTAGCAACTGAGAAAAGATATTCCTTATGGAAGAATAATTTTCTTCTGTAGAGCTGGTAAAGTAATACCCTTGTACCAATAACATCCTTTTGCCCCCTTTCTGTCAAGGAAGGCCATTATATCACTTTATGTGATATTAACTTGTGTCAGGTAGTCTCTGAACCATGAAGAACTAATTCAACTTTTATCTAGCATAGTCTTGAGAAAAGATTATTAACAACAAAGATTAACAGCTCTGTTAGCAATTGACTTCTGTTAGGAGAAATATAAAGAGTTAACCTAGGTCATTTTGGAAAGGGCCACTTAGGAGATTAATTTATGCTTTATTTCTCATCTCATTTTGGAAGTTTTAGGAAATGTTACAAATGGAATCATTTCAACAGTCTCATCATCTCTAAAATAACTGTATAACGTGATATAACAATGAAAATTTTAGTATCTTTTTTTTTTAAACTTGCTATCTCTGTGGTCCCTGTGGTAACAACACTCAATCATATGAAAGTTTGCAGAAAGCAAACAGAAGAACACTATGCATGAAGTAGTTATCCTTAAATGTTCAACTAAATCTTCATGGCATCCAGTCCTCAAACCAATTACTGCAATCCAAATCCTAATAACTTTTGATTCATTCTGAATAGAATTGTATTATAAGAGCAAAAAATGTACTCGAAGTTTCTTTGAAGCTGGATAAGGGCTAAGATCTTACTAACCTTTAATAAGAATTGTACACTTCTATATCTTACCCATAACAACCATGTATTATAAACAAAATTAAAAAATATACAACATTAAAAAATTGACCATATATTATTCTGGGTTCAATTTTTAATGCTGTACACCTTGTTTTTTCTAGATATTAGTCAAACTTGCACTAAGGTTTTGTCAGTAGATACCAGTGTACAGAGCTTCTAGGAAAGCTAGAATGAATTGAGTTATAGTATTTCCTCAGAAACTATATTTGCCATATCTGGGATGTGCTCTTCTTGGCTTCTTCCTTAAAAAGAAATTGAATTAGGAATCACATTTAATACTTTTAATATTATGCATATTTGATGTAGACATCTATGTTGACACATGCTTTATATTTCTACGTGTATTCTGTGTATTTATGTATTGCCTGTGTGTGTGTATATATATATATATATATATATATATATATACACACACTTTATTTGATTAACAATTTGATAAGAGACTAATCTAAAGAGAAATTGCAGATGATAAGATCATTTCATCTGGAAAGAGAAGAAAGAATAGACTTGATTCTTTTATTAGTTATCCTGAATCTCCTGCAAGACATCCTGTTTCATGTGGTAAAGGAAAAAACAGAATAGGTCTTACTGCTTTTAGTTAAAGGTTTAGATGCTTCTTTAGCGATCTTCTCTGACTACCTTATGATTGAGATTGAAAGATTGATCTTTTCTTTGAAAATGAAAAGATGGGAGGGAGATTGTCTTTCAATCCCAGAATAAATTTCCATAAAAAGAGATAAGAGGCCAGAAGATTTGGTAGCTGGAGGAGTAGCAGCATCAGCTCAAATGTGTTTGAAATTCATTTGATGTTTGTAATTTTCATTGGAAGTTGGTATGTAATCGTCAATATTTCAACTATATCCATCATTCTGGCAGCATATTGTCTGCATTGGGAGTTTGTTAATACAAAATAGAGGCGCAGTATTCAGCTCACTGGGTAACTGCAGAAGAAAAGCTTGTATTCTCTTAATACTTAAATAGTGACTCAAGATTAGAAGACAAAGCATTTTTTAAATTAGAACTGGCAAATTTCATTATTGCAGCAAGAGAGAGAGTAGTTGATATGAGATGACATCTGCTTTTTAGTGTTATTAGATTCTAATATTCCTCTTTTCCCCTAGGAAAGAAAAAACAACAACTTTATTTTGCCATGTGCCTTTATCACATGCCTCATTTTTCATTTCAAACTTGACTCAGGTAGATCCTGAAATATGGAAGCAAATCCAGCTGCTCCATGCCTAATGCAGTTAAAATCTCCAGAGACTCTAATGCTGCCTGTGTGGCTAACTAGCTGCACTGCAGATGTATTGAGCTACACCTCTGAGACGTGGGAGAAGGTAGCTGATGTATACGACTTCACTTCATTACATGTCTGGGCTGATGACTCATTTAAAAACATAGGAAAATGAAGGAAAATCAGCTCTGTGCCATCTACTTCACCTTCACCCTCCTAGGAATGCCATCTTCTTCCTCTAGAATATTACTTGGAGTTTTGACCAATTTCAACACCCTGGCTTAGTAAACCCACCTTAATTTCCTACAGGGAACTTCACACTTGTTCTCTTTTAAAATCTCATCCAGAACTTTGTTTAACTTCATTCCTAGCTGCTTACTACTCCTACTACTACTACTACTACTACTAGTAGTAGTAGTAGTAGTAGTAGTGCCTCTTTCCTCTGCTTAACTACTCCTCTCTCTAGTGCTTCCAGTTGCCAGATATTCTATCATCCAGTCCATCANGTAGTAGTAGTAGTAGTAGTAGTAGTAGTGCCTCTTTCCTCTGCTTAACTACTCCTCTCTCTAGTGCTTCCAGTTGCCAGATATTCTATCATCCAGTCCATCACCTCTCAGCCTACTCTGGTAAGACAGGTAGTAAGGTAGGATATGGCTCCTTACACATTAGGTGCTCCTGCCAGATTTATTCAGCCCTGTGTTCTGGCAGTGGTTACAGCATAATCATAAACGACTTTATACTAAACTATTGTGACAAGCTGATTTCTATGGACACTCAATGAGACTCATACCAAGGAATTTTAGCCACCAATTTTGTGCTTTCTGCCACTTGTATTTTTATGGCCTTTGGTGGTGCTGGTGTGTACTTGAATCAGAGCAAAGGGAACTGATCAAAACCACAGCTTTATGCTGTCCTCCTGTAATGTGCAATCATACTCTGCTGGTTGGCCACAGGTCAGTGCTCCATATTTATTTGTGAGTTGTGTTAAGAGTAGCTGAAAGTGTGAGATGTTTTATCTGGAGATGTATGAGCATCTCAGAAGGGTTTGTGTTTACCCTAAACAGTCTCTGACATAAATACATATATGAAAATGGAGTGGAGAGGGAAAAGGGAAACAAAACCTGGGAGGAAGCAAGACTTACCTGATGTGCATGGGATGTTTAGTTAAGATATATTTTGCTAAGTGTGTATATGTCTTTTACCAAAGCCATGTGTGAAATTTTTATGCAAGGAGAGAATTAGTTTTGTAGTAAAAGCAAAAAATCCTCAACAAACCACAAACCAAAACACAAAGAGGATATTAAGTTCCTAGTGAATTTCGCTGTGCTGCATAATTGGATGAACTCTATCCACGGATAAAGCCTGTTGTGGAGTGAGTAGAGCATATTTCTCCTCAATGTTTTCTCTGCCAGATCCTTGAAACTGAGCCTCCTTTGGGGGAAGGGAGAGAGCAGAGGTGCTGACACCACAGCTTCCTCCTTGCATTCTCTACGTTCAGATGGAAATTACATTCTGTTCCCTTAATAGCCCCATTTCTTACTATGCAGTGTAACCAAGTAAGCTGGGCAATTTGTTTACCGAATTTCAGTGTGTACATTTGCAAAAGTCTGAATAATCAGCAGGATCCTAGCCTAAAAGCATCTGATTTTCTCAGTGGTTCAACACTGCCCGTCCTTTCACAAATATGCTTTAATTGAAACAGGCCACACCAGGGTGTGCATTAATGGGCTGCTGTTGTACTGCTTGGGTGGTAGAAGGTAATTGGTCTCTGGTCCAGTGCTTCACAATGCTCCAAAGGCATGTGCCAATGTTCTGTTAATGCACACCCTGTTGTGACACTGCTTAATTAAAATCTTAGGATATCAAAAGCAAAAAGCTCTAATGAAGAAGTTTCTTTCAAGCCAGTAAATACAGCAGTATGACATATTAACCAGGATAATGTATGCTGGCTGCTTCTGGCCTGCAGAATACTCAGTCAAGTCCATGAATAGGAAAGGAGCCCATACTGGGGTTGTATCCACCACTGCTGAAGTGTGCAGGCCTGTAACCAGACTTCTACAGGCGGTTCCCCATTGTTTTGTGCTTTTCCAATGGATCTGTTCCTTGCCTGACGAATCTGAGCTTCATGCTATCAAATGATAAACTGTGTTATGAGGTATTTTCTAATGTGTTTCAGTAGCCAGATTTTAAATATAAAGATGACTTCAAATTTGCTTATGTTAAGATACCCTTTTCTCCCTCATTTTCATTGGGTTAAATGAGATAAAGTATTTAGAAATCAGTTCTTTTTCCAGATTTTCACCAGGACTGTTGGTCATACTGTTCTTGCCGCTCTGCATCTTACACTGCCAGTCTATAATCACAGCCATGCCATCCACAAAATGAAATTAAAATTGAGAGCCTTTTCTTTATGCATTTTCAAAAGGAGACATACACAATTTGTGGGTTTTTTTTTGTTTTTGAAAAGAGACAAGTGCAACCTTCTGAAGGTTTGGCTGTAAATATGAAAAGAGATATATGTGTATTTTAAGGAGCTGGCCTGCCAAATGTGGCTGCATTTTCACTAAGTATAAAAGGTATGGAATAAATCTGCTTCTGCTAGCATGACGGAGGATAGACAGAGGGGTTTGGGAACCACCAGTCTGCTGGTTTAATGTGAGCCTCAAGGATACCCACCTGTTTGTTGCACTAAACCAGTCTGTGGAATACTTGAACATTGCAGCTATCGAGGGGTGTGTGGTAGAGCTGTGTGTCCTCCAGCTGCCTGTGCAGGTACAAGTGTGCTGTGCAATCAAGAATATGTACACTGCACTCAAACACATCAGTAAAAGAATTAGTCTTGTTAGTTCTTCTGATTCTTCAGGAAGTCTTTAAGATTCACTCTTAAGACACAGATTCCTGTTCATCTTCTCCTTTGTACATTCAACTATACAGTCTAGTTGTCTTAAGTCCAGGGCAGTCTTAAACTCTGTAGGGACAGATCTCAGCAATGCAAGCTGAAACATGATATATGGAACAGCGCTGGAGACCCAGACACAGCCTTTAAACTGTCTTGAGTTTTAGCTTCCTGTAAGTTGCCTGGTGAGGTACATGCAATTATCTGTTCCCTTCTCTAAGGGAGCCAAAGAGCTTCAGTGTCTTCTCTAAATTTTTCCAGGAAAACTGTGTTTGAACATTTGGCAGTTGCAAGAGGTCTATATGGATGCTCCACTGCAGGGTAAGCCAGGCTGTACCAAGCTTTATGCTGGTATAGTTAAATTGTGTCTGGTATTGAGCAAATCAGTTTAAATCAAGAAGAAATGTCATTAGCGTACAGTTTTCTTCATCTCAGATCCATCTTAAGGAGCTCTTCAGGGAAAAAAGTCTGTTTCAGATTGTTGTTTATAATGTGTGTAACAGATAACCATGTCAGTTCTGCTGTTACATTTTTTTTATGGAGAACTAATCTGTTTGGCCTTGAAGAGCTTAAAATTGCTAAAACCTTAAGAAGAATACCCAAGAAGATCCAGGGGAGAATGAAATGGAGGTTTCATTTTAATTAGAGAACAGGGACTCTCAGAATTTGTTGTCTGCTTTATTACTTGGGAGCATTATTCTATCCTCTGCTGATATCTGCTTTCTTTCCCGTGTAATTCAGTAACACATAATGTGGCTTTAATCTTCTGTTCAGTCCTGTCTGTGTGCTGTGAGACAAGAGAGACAGATGAGTTGGGAAGTCAGGGGGCAGCGGAGCTGCAGCACACAGCTGCGTACCTGTCAGGTCTCTTCAGTCATCCATTTGATCATGCTGCTTTCAAGGCCTGCAGAGATCAGAAAAACAACCCTGTACATGCCACCATCCCCAGGGAGAGAGCAGTTGAACCTCGTCATGGAGATAGGCAGCAGAAGAGAGAAGGTCTTCTGAGAAAAACAATTTTAGGCCTTCTGCTGGTGAAATAAGGTCTTGTCTAATTTGGAGGGGGTTGCTGGTGCAGTTACAATGGTAGAACTGCAGCAGCAAGTCCTGCTATGGCCATTGTGGCTTATACTAGAAAGAATCTTAAAGCAGTTCTTAAACAGAGTGATCTGTCTTTTTATGTTCCTGTAACTGTATTTCCTCAAAAGAATTTTCTGATCCCTACGGGTGTTCTGGCACATAAATTTAGATGTCGCATAAGGCTAAATAAGTAGGGAAATGAATGTGCTACGGATGTGCTATCTGTAAATGCAGAATTTTCCAGGCAGAATGCTTCTTGCTGTTGCCTTTTGTAGGGCTAGGCAGCATTGGACAGATATACAGACTCGGGAAGGAAAGGGAAATTTTACAGAGCTTGGTATTGTGGCCAGCTGAAGTGTCAGGATTGCCCTTGCCAGTCATGGTCTTACCCTGCAGCTAGATTGTCACATAAACATACATTTTTCCCATGCTGTTTTCTCCACAGCAGCAGAGTAAAGACATGTTTTATGCCTTTAGAAAAAGGTGTACTCCTCCTCTGTCCACGGTAGCTCTGTAGGATATTATATAAAGTGTGTGCCAGATCTCCTGGCGCCATTTGAAACTTGCTGACATGGAGATGTACCACATCACAGCTCAGCCTGGGCCTTTTACCCCTCTCCTTTTCTTCCCAAGGAATTTCATTCTTTAAAGTCACATTATACAGGGGCTTTGGAGACATGGCATACTTCTTTTCTGCTTTTAGTGTTGTAAGGTGGTTTCTGTTAAATTTTAATGTGTTGGTTTTGATGGTACAACTTTTCTTTTGTTACCCTTGATGCTGTCCTGACCTTCCTTGAACCCTTATCTTAATTTATAAACCATATCCCAACAAAAGATCTCTGAGAAAAAAATCCAGCTTCTGTAAATTCAGGGCTTGTGCATGCTTGCATGTATACATACATACATAGAGGCTGAGACATGAAACTAAAATAGCTGTCTCCACATTCTTTATAGCGTTTCTATCAAAACTGTCTCACAAAATTGCAGCTGGCACATATGGTCTTACAAACTTTCAAGTTAGTCTTCACAAGCTGACAAAGGGTATGATTCTTCAGCTGTGGAGAATCCTTAAAGCAACATAGAGTCTTTCTTCTCTGGTGATTCCAGAAGCCTTCTTCAATTAAGGGCACTAAAAGGAACTGGTTGTAGCATGACATACTAAACTGATCACCAGCTCCCAAAGGAATTGTCTGAATAAGTACATGGACAGAGGACATTTAAAAATGATGTTGCAATTACCCCCCAAAAGCAGTGCTGAATCAATGAGTTATTCTTTTAGAGGGACCCCTATTTCTTAAACTGTTTCTGCTGAGGAAATTAGTATAGATAATATTGCCACTAGTGGCAACTGAAGATCCACAGAGTACTTCATGTCAAACACAGTTATCTGTCCAAATTCTTGACTATATTGTGATTACTTACAGTCCTTCTGCAATTTCAGCAACATTGAGCAGATTCTGTTGTGATTCTTCACAAACCAATTTGTGTATTCCAGATGTGACTGTTTCAGGAATAGCATATGGAATGTCATTTCAACCTCGCTGAGCTGATGCTAAGGAGAGGCAGATTTATACATTACTTGAGGCCTCCAAATAGCAAGGGCTATTGAACAACAGTTCTTCAAAATATGTGCATTGTGCAATTTGTCATGTTGCTTTTGTTACTCAGTGATCTGCTTTGCTAAATTCAGTTTCAGTAACTTCAATTGTATCCACATCGAGAAGTTGCCACAGGATAAAATTTTCGGTGGACATCAAGCCATCAGAAGCATACCCAGAACACATCTGGGGGATCATCAGCTTTATTTTATTAACCAAGAAAACTTTGGCAACGGTTGGAATGTTCTGTTTTCCTTTAAGTGGTGTATTAACTTTGTACCTATGTTTTGGAAAGATAAAGTAGGAGCTTGGTGTTGTTTAAGGTTCACTGCATTTGACACAAAGACTTAGTTTGGAGTAGAGGCACCTTTGGGGGTCTGCAGCCAGAGAAGATTCTCTTAAATCTTCATTGTGTTGCATATCTGGATATTGCTACGTTAACAGGTTGATGTTGTTTCAGTCTGGCTACAGAGGCTGCTCCTCTTCCGTAAATGAAAAGGGCAAAGTTATTTTGTTTGAGTGACAGTAACTTTGTGTCCCTGTTGCTAGGACTAGATGCAAGGCACTTGGTTAAATAAATAGTTGTCTGTTTTGGGGTTGCTGTTTTGCTGGGGTTTTTTTTGTTGTTTGTTTTTTTTTAATTCACTTCACTGCAGGAGAACTGTCACTGCATGTGTTTCCCCTTCCAATGGTTCTTACTAATCCTTTATACAAATACGAAACCAAGAAGGAGCCTGTTATTATTGCTTTCTTACAATTCTCTTTTCATCTGTTCCACAATTCTTCATGTTGGTTGTGTCTGTGGCTTCAAGGCTGAGTGGTGGAGCTGGCAAGAGGAGTTGCTTGTTCAGGTGTTGTCAAGCCCCTGTTGTTGAGCACTCACTGCCTTCTCCAGTGGCACTGGTGAGTTCGGGCAGAAACAGGCACAGAAGAATTGAGAAGGTTTAGAGACCAAAGGTCTGAGTGAAACCTCTGGCCCAGGTTCCTTCTCCCCTGGCCTCTTGTCCTTTTCCGCTTGCTGCGGGGTGCTGGGGCTGCACAATCTGGTACAGAACTACTAGGTGTGATCTAGTTGGTGTGCATGAGCGAAATCAATCACAGACAAAAGGAAAGTTAAGGTCTCATCAGGGTGTTCAAGACCCAAAGACTGTCTCCAGTGCTCTGGAGAAGCCTGAAAATCCTGCTGAGTAGGTAGGTATAGGCAACGTATTTTTGCCTAGAGCACCATCTCTAGAGCCGTTTGAAGAGTGATGATGTAAAATTAAAATTCTAACTAGGAATCTGAGGGTTAATTCACAAAATTTAGCAAGAAAATAAAAACACATGGGTTTTGGAGTTGACCAAGTGCACTATGCTTCTCTGTGTGCACACAAAAATGATTTTTTAGTGGTTTTGTTGTATTACCAGAAATTCTGACGTGTACATTTGTACTCGTCTTCTCCCAGCTTCCCCTGTTGTATTTCATGTCCCTTTCCCCCACAGTCTGAATGTCACTGTCACTTAAATGGGGTTTCTTTTGATAATAACTTTCCCTTGTTGCTGGAGCACACAATAGCCATCTAGATAGTGAAGGAACATTATGGGGTACACTTTCAGCATGGTCAATTAGATGTGCAATTCTCATTAACAATAACAGGACTTGCAGTGAAAATTTTCCTCTATAAATCTACCAGCACAAAGCCTTTCCCCTTATGAGCAACAGATGGGTTTTCCATAATGGCTCATTACCTCCTTGCTTTGTCATGCTGCCAGAAATGAAATATAAAATTATTTATGGATTGAGAAAGATGCACAAGTCACTGTAGATCATTCCTTGCCATATTTTATAGTTTATCTAGTTAGTACTCTATGTCTCTCAGGACTAGGAAGTTTCAGAAGATGACAGAGCATTAACTGAAAATTAAGATGAGTGTCCTTCTGTCTGGTTATTTATCCTGATGGTCTTGCATCTCCAGGGCGATGCTATGGTCTCCACTGGGACTGGTAATTTGGGTTCTTCAGTAGAAAAAAGGCCATTTCTCAAAAGAAATTCCATCAGCTGTGAAAACCCATTTTTGTGAAATTTTCCTATTGGGGCAGAAGGCAACACTGTTTTACTATGCATGATAAATTTGAAAAGGTAGACAAGTTACTTGATAATAACCCTTATTTGAAATTGAGATGGGGGATAGGATCATTGCTTGGCACATCAGTGAGAGATGTTATTCCTCTGACAACTGATGGTGGAGAACAAGGAAGCCAATTCAGATGTGGACAGTTCTTTTCCTTATAGTCATTTCCCATTATTAAACTCTTTTTATTGGAGTTTATAGCCTGGGTGTACCACAGATTCATTATTATTCCTACAAATCCTTGATGAAGATGGTTTCTACTGCAAATGAGTTAATCTGTCACCTTTCATAAGTAATATCTTTACAGTGACTTACACGGCATCAAGGTTAAAAAGCTGATGGCAAAATTTAAGGTGTTGTTTTAACACTACTTAAAACAAGAGTTTTTCTCAAAAGGATCAGCAAATGAGCTAATCCCAGCAAAACTGTGAATCCTCTCAGAAGTGCTGAGGTCTCCCACCAGGTTGAGAGATGTGCTTACCAGGAGTTCTTCCTGCTTACATTCAGGAAGGCATTTCAAATTTATTTAAATCTAATTGAGATCAGTCTGACCTCAATAAATGTTTAAGTATTATTATCCTGAATTTGGGTAGTTGTAACCATGTGCTTCTGGACTAAAGCCTTAAACAATAAGCCAAATATTTTGCTTATCTTTGAGTTCAGGTTTTGTTCCTTATTAAGGAATTACGCAACTTGAGGAAGTTCACTGAAGTAATCCCAGTGGCAGGAAAAGGAAAGCATGACTGGTTGTGCTTAAGAGTGAATAAAAGTATATTGGATTGTGATGATATATGGGTGGCCAAACAAGGCTGTGGATCCCAAGTGTTTCCGTTTTCTAAGTTTGCCTATTTCATAGCTTGGTAAATTCAGTGACCTATTTATGGATGCAATAAGAGATCTTTCTCCTTTTGTAATCAGCCGTGCTTTCCACATGTGCTCCTTTGGAATGCTGTAGTGCTGCCGGGTCCCAGCCTGTGGGAATTGCCTTTGTGCAGTTCATGTAATGTGTAATACATGGGTGGTCACAGGACAGTCTTCACATCTTCTCTCAGTGATGTTCAGCAAAGAACATAAAAAATGGGTGGATGGTTGGAAATGGAAATACCCTGTGGCTGAATACATTGAAATGCTCTCTCTTTCTGTTATTTACACAAATGGTCAGTCTCTTGAGGTCACATTCTGCCAAAGGTTCTGGCCCATGGACAAGGAGTGGGCTGTAAAACTGGATGCCAGCTAAAGAGGGTGTTGTCTGTTCTCAAATGACTCATCCGGAGCTGATCCATGCCAACCTAGTATGCCAGCTAGTATCAGTGGCAATGCTAGGTACTACTAAAACAAGATATGTGAAAGAAAGGAAAAAGTGATGCTTGTAAAAACAAATTCTCTTATTCCTTTAGGGAATGTATGTTATGAGATAAATTTCTGGAATCAAAATTTGCATAAGTTTTCCATGTCTACTTTTGTCTTTTTGTCACTATGTTCTCTTTATTACATTTTCCTTTTATGTATTCCTATGATCAATGTACTCTTTAGTTAAAGATTTTTTCTCCTCAAGCTGAAGAAAAACAAAAAAAAAAAAAAGGTTTGCAGGATTTCATGTTTGAGTGTTCTTGAAAAAATGAAGTTCCATACAAAAATTTTTTGAGCATCAACATTTAAAGAATTGGGATTCAACTTTATCTTGCCAAGATATCAAGGCTACCTTATCCAAAATTTTTATATACACAAGATATATGACTTGTTTGAAGAGACCATGTTCTTATTCTTAAAATACGTATTTTGTCCACTCTAGAGCATATTTTCTTATCTTCACTCCTATCCCACAGTTTGGAACATGTTCATGTAGCAGCTTCCAGAGTTCAGCAAAGAAAAAAAAAAAAGGCATATCTTTCAACTTCTCTGAGTGCTTTGTCTGCAGCATTCCTCAGCCTCAGTTACCTTGTGTCACCACAGATTGGGAAGCACATTAAAGTGTGATCAAAGCCCTCTTCAGCCTTTGGAGTATTCTTGCAATTCATTATGAAAGACCATTTCACTGTGAGATTTAAACACTGTTCCACATGGAAGGGACACTGTTTCTATATTAATATATTCCCTCTTCTTCACTGTGGAATTATACTGAGAAAATGGCAAGTGTATGTCTGTTTAACATTCAAAGACCATTTCAAACTATTTTAAAAAATAATAATATTAAAAAAAAGGTGTGTCTTCCCTAGTGCATATTTAAAATTTTTGAAACTATCCCAAGAAAAGGCCACTGATTCTTTTTTTCCCCCTTAGTTTTATTTCACAAAGCCTGTTTATTAGCCACCTGGTGAGCATTTCTGCACCTACAGCTTGTCTTAATAAATCACTGACCGTTTCATGCTGCTGAGGCTACTCAACCTCAAGTTTCCAAGACCTGCTTGCCTGAGCAAAATAAATGAAGGAAATGTCCAGGGGAGGCAGTTAATAATTGTGCATGGTATTTTAAATCCAGATGCAGTAAAGTGGAAGTTTGTAATGCTTCCCCCTTTCTTGCTGCTGCACTTATAGAAAAAGCAGATGCTGACTTTGGATGACTTTGAAGTATTGAGTATAAGGCAAAAAATAAATGCCTAGGGAGAATTTTCTTCTAGAAAGTTGCCTGATACTGCAGTTTAGGACAAGAACAGTAATGGTAGATCTGTTAAAGTGATGAGTTTTTCTAGGCTCTTGGAGGTATCATGATCACCCTGGGGAAACTGCTTGATCCTGACTCTCAGAATTGAATATTTTAACACACAGGCAAGAGTGAGTTCAAATAAAAGGCCTGTTTATTTAGTAAAGAACAAGGATATCAAGTTGAGATGGATTCACTTTGTCCTACTGCACATGAATGCTGTTAAGAGTTGACTACAGGACTGCACCCACCACACACTCCTGTTTTATCTTGAGTGGTAGCAAAGGGTTCAGTGAAGCCTTGTCCTGCACCAAGGTCTCTGCAGAAAGACGCAAGCCATCACTGACCTCCTCACGTCTTTCCCCTTCAGTCTCTTGCTTGAGGATCCTGTCTGAATGAATCTATAGATAATTTACTTACACAACACTGGCAAAAATATTAGGGAAGCTTAGGCCACTGCCCTGCTTTCCTCGCTCCCTCTGTTCTTTTATTTGAGTAGTGAAGTCAGCTAGAACCCCATTATCTTACTGGGTAAGGTAAGCAAGGCTGATTAGTCTGGGAAGCATTCCCTTAGGATAAATCCCTGGGGGGATTGCAGTCGAGATAAATGCCTGGCCACAAATCATCTGCTTCCATGTAGGTAAATTAATGTGAGTGAGACCGACTGTTACGAACCTATGTTTTCTGATATCAATAGCTGCTGTCTTGTGGAGGGTAGAAATGGGTGAGGAAGGGTGGATTTCAGAGGAAATCTCTGATGCTATAGTTGGATACTGCCAGGAGTCTTTCTGACCAGGCAGACCCAGTTGTGAGGTTGAGGTTTAAATCTGACAATATTACATCTTTGGATTTGACGTGGCTAGTGTATCAGTTTTATGCATCATCATCTTTCTTTTGCAACCAAGACATCTTGATTAATAAAACAAACCAAAACAAAGTCCTTTTTTCTTTGTGGTAGCTAGTGCTTGCTATAGTAGCTGTGTAATACACCCTCCTTGGGAGCTGTAACAAAGCAAACCCTAAGCATGGTTTACAGAAGCAAAAGCGTTGTTAGGGCTCTCTGTGCAGGTACACTGTGCTCTTCCTTTCTCTGCACACTGCTCTCATCTTGCTGTTTGTCTCATTCAAGCCTGTTCTCGTTGCTCAACCCTGAAAGTCCCATACTCCTTACAAATTAAGCCAAGTCCCAAGAGATGACTTCAATGTGAGTTGCAGGGAGCCAGCACTCCCTAAAATCTGATGGTTAGGTAAACACATGCCGTACCTCAGGTCATACAATAGTTGTCTATCAGATGACTCTCTTCTCCCTTACTTCTACTGGGCACAACTCTGCCAGACTGAAATGGGTTCATAATAATAATGATGCCACTGTCAGGGCTATTGATTGTTCCAACCATCTCAGAGGGCTTTATAAATTTGTCATTAGTTTCCTGACCCTGTGGAGCCATACATTTAAAGATCCAGGATGCTAAAGGTGCTTGGGCTCATGTGGCTGATACAAGACTATGTGGGTTTGTCCTCTTTCCAGTCCAATGGGAAATGGTACTGGTCTGCAATGACTTATTGGCCAAAATCAGAACCACCACAGGCTGAACAGCCTCAGTCCTCATAACTTAGCCATGTTTACTCCTGACATTACTGAACAGCTGTGAAGCACATTCAGCAGAATGAATTAAAAGCACAGGGTGAATTGATTTGAAGTAGAGGGTGGGGGAAAAGGCTTTTGAAGTATTTATTGAGTAGTTTGCTGGGGATAAGATGGCCAAACAGCTGGAGCAAGACAGAATAAAAGACCCAAACTCATTTTCACTAGCTACTGAAGGAAGAAGATGGAGAATTCAGCTTTTACATTCAACATTCTGGTCTTACCTTCAATATGAGAATATGGTTAATAGTACGGACCTATTTCAGTCATATGTGTCTGTGTCTGAATAGGAGGAAGTCTGTGCCACTTTATGAGCAGGGCTGGTTATGACGATGAAGCTGGAAGAAGAAAACAGTGCAAGAGCTTATTTTCTCTATATTTTTCTATCTATTTTTCTATATTTTTGTTTGTTTGTTTGTTTAAACACTGTTATTTGCCACACCCAGCAATGGTAACTAGGAAAGTGAGAGAGGAGGCTAAAGTTCCCCTTTATTTCTCTGGAAAATCAGTGTGTGCCTGTGTATGTATTCCAGGCCCTATTCAATGCATGTATTCTAGCTTTTGAAATATTTAAATTCTGTGTTTGGTTTTGGTTCACAGAGCAATTCAAGGGTGGTTATTTACCTTGTTTACAAAGCATGAAATAACCTCTTAGTCTCTGCTGTATATATATAAAACTATAAAACCCTCTGAGCTCTTCCAAATACACAAGTGTTCCTGGAACCTAGACATATGAATGTATACCCATACACATGCATTAATAAAATCCAGGAGTAAATTTTTTACATTGTGTAATGTAAATATCTTTACTATCCTTTAATGTGTCATAGTTTCTTTAACCCCTTAAGAAAGGGACATTCTTAAACACTTTGACAAAGAGTAAATTCCCTGAAATTGTCTGACTGTTTAATTGCAGTGTGGGTGTCTTGCAATCCGAAAATAAAACTACCACATTAAGGCATGCAAACCGCAGACAGATATCCAATATTTTACATTAATAGTGCATGGCATGTGGAGTTACCTTAATCTGAAAGTCAAAGTATTCTAAAAGTGGTTCCATTATTTCAGTCTCACAAGAGGAATGGGACCATAGCATGGTTAGGAAATTGTGCTGTTTGGGATAGAATCCCTATCCCTGACTCTAGCACTCATCAACAGGATTTTGGTGGCTCCCTTACAGTCATTTCTCAATTTAAGATTGTTCCGGTCAGCAGACCTCTCTTCACTCTTGGTTCTGTTGCCTTTTTTTGCCAGCTTGTCCTGTTTGCTTTAAAATGGATGAACTCTAGTACCCTCTTAATATTCTACATTGCAAGGAGACGAACAACTCTCTGTGTGTCTTGAATTAGATCAAGAATTTGAAAGAGGATGGGCACTGAGCTGTCTTCTCATAAGTGCAGATGGCCTACCCAGATGAGGGTTGGATTGCTTGAAATTTGAGGAGAAAAATAAAAAGAAAAGGAAGCAAACTCTGCTTTTCCTTGCTTTCAAACTGTTCTCTAGTGAAAGGAGGTCAGCTGCCAGGACAGTCCCCCTGACTCTCTGCAGGTGTGCTAATATGCCTGAATAAAAGTTAAAGGGAAAAAATGCATTTTTTAAAGCATGGCCTTTTAAAGAGTGTAGACTGTATTTAATTTCCTCAGTTGCAGTCAGACCTTACACCACAACTTGCCTCCAGTGGTCTCAAAGCAGGGTTAATCATTTTTCTAACACTTTTTTTCTCTTCTTTTTGGAAAAAGCAACTTTGTTGAATCAGAACCTTCTGTCAAGGTTTTCAATGACACTTCATTTTGGAAAATTTCTACCCAGCACTTTCAATGGTGCTGACACTGCCAGGAGTGAAATAATTTAATATTTCATTTCAAATCAGTATTTTAATTTTTATTATAAGTATTTCAAAGGTTATGCAAAATGAAACTTTTAAAATAGGAATACTGTGTTATATCAGTACCTAATTTTCTCAAGAAAATTCTATTCTTTTAGGAGAAATCCTCTGGTTTTGTGTGGGTTGGGTTATTTGCTGGTTTGTTTTTTATTCAAATGGAAATATGAGTAAATATTTAACAACCAAAATTGCTTCCATAATAGAAATTTTGGGGATGTTTATAGCTCTAGCACAAAGTTGGATGTTTATCACCTTGGTGTGTACTCACCACAGGGTCTGGTGTACATTGGGGTGATACTCAGTTACCTCAACAGGATGTTATTCCAGCCACAGTGAGCAGGAGCACTCTTTTTACTCTCCTGAGGATGGTTGTGGCAGCAGGTGTGCACTGTGTAATCCTCCAGTTCCCTGCTTTCCTTATGACAGTATAAACAGTTTTCCAAGATGTAAAGTGCATCCATTTGCATGTCACAAGGCAGTTCAAGCCAATGTTGTCCTCCATCCCAAACCTTCTGGAGGAGATGGAACACATAACTTAAACTACCTCTCAGCTTAATTTAAAGGTGTCAGACAATGGAAAACTCACCTCATCATTAAATAAGGATTTGATTGTTATTTTCAATACCAAAATGTGTGCAGTATTTCCAAAACAAAATAGTTAGCTAATAGTCTAACTTCAATTTTCACACACTGTATTTTGTGAGTCTTCATCATGAGAAATCTTTTGCCCGTGTATTATACCACAGACAAATAAATCCCTTTGGTCTGAAAAACTGAGTTTCACTCTTTCACTGTATGGTTTATTTTTGCATTCTGTCATGCTGTTTTCTGGACCATTGTCCATTTGTTAATAGGCATTAACAAGCAGCAGGAAAAATGTGGTACACAGCATATGTTTGTTTATTAGCACCCCATTACAGTAACATCAGGATGTCAGTGAATTTCTTTTAATTAAAACTGAGCTGTGATGTCCTACACCATGTAAAGGATTTGGCCTTTCCCTGTTTCTTACTTTTGCACCTAGCTCCATTTCTTGCAAGGTCAGTGTTTGCAGGCATTTTGGGCAGACAGAAAGATGCTTTTCACAAGGATTCAGCACAGCTGTTCAATCTAAGTCCTTAGCTAAACGGGTCTTTAGCAGAAAAGCTCTTCCTCCTGCTATTACTTAGAAAATATAATGTAATAATAATCCATTTCCTCTGTAACAAACCAAGTCAGAGAAACTAACACTTCCCCTAACTTTGAGTAGCTCTCTGAGCTACTTCTGCCGGTCCTTTCATAACCAGCTGCGAATTGTTTGGGCAGAAATTGGATGGGGACAGCTGCTTAAACACCTGTTACAAGGCCTTTGATCTCTCCTACTACAACAATAACTTCTGAGCCTTTAGAAGTTTGCTCATCTGGAGGAGAAGACACAGTTGAAATTTCACTGCTATCAGAGCTGCTGCAAGGGTATACATGCTGGAGTGGTTATACAGTTTCTAGGAGATTCTTTTATGTAGGTGTGTAAATTGACTTTCGCTGTTTATGATTATGTGGAAGTAAATATCCCTGAAAGTTTTCCTGCAGTGAAATGTGGAGTAGAAAGTAGTTGTCATATTCTGGGCATTATACACCCTTCCATCCTGGCCAGTACCATAATTCCAGGCTGCTTTTCTCTGAGGACATCACTGGACAGTCGTTTTCCTCTTCCCCACAGCTTAACTGTGCTTATCACAGGGCCAGGGATTTGGACACACACAGGGTTGTTGCTCTCCACGTTTCGCTGCTCAGGAGTGATTGGGTTGTTAATTCTGCTTTAGACAATGTATGGTGCTGTTTAAGTGATGCTGTGTGCTCTCTGAGCTTGCATTTTTTCCCTCTTAAACAACCACTTCCACGGAAGCATGAGAAGGAGGGGTGTGATCCTCAGCACAGAAGTTTAACAGCTGCCTTAATTTTCTGGAGCCTCATGAGGTGAATAGCTGGTCTAATTATCCTGATATAAATGGAGGAGCTGTAGTGGGACACTAAATCCTGTGTGCAATTAATATTTCTATCATGTATGGGAGTAATTTCCTGCTTGATTTTTCCTAGTCTGGAACTAATGAAATATTGATGACACCATTTGACATATGCACTATAAAACTTCACGCCGTTCTTTGGTGTATATGTTGCTGCAATGTTGATGCCTTGATTTACTTTATTATGAGGCAAGGGCTAAAATGTTAGTTATTGTCATTGTTTCTAAAGGTAGAGAAAAAAATAAAAGGGGAGTAATATTTCTAGGTCAATAAAGAAAAACTGAAACCAGTAGAAATTTTCATGTTTTTATCTGTTCCTGAATTAACTTGGTGTCTCAGGCGGCAAAACCAAGATGAGATTGACTGTGTTGTTTCTGAAACTGAAATCCCCTATGGCTTTCCCCTCTCTACTTATAAATAAATATATTATCAGCTGTTAATAAATCATTCCAACAGTAAATAACCTTTTAACAGAGCAGCTAATATATATGAATAATTGAGGCTGCAATTATGTGGGCTACAAATTGATTTTATAACACCCAGCTGGGAGAAGGCAGTTTTGGGGATGTTAATAAAATGTCTCTATTATAAAATTTTGGAATTCCAAGACTATTGGAGCTTTTTCTTCACCATTCTTAGTCATTCAGTGAAATTCAGGTCTACTTTGGATTAGAAACCTGTCTATGGAGAAACATATTAATCTTTGAAACCTACATGATAAAGCTCAGCAACATCTCCAGCAATCAAAACTAAAAGCTTGCTTAGATAGATATTTATAGTTAATTACATAATTTTAATTTTAGCAGATCAGATTCAGAAACTTGGTTGCTTTTAAGAGTGGTGTTATTGCAGCTTGTCTTTTAAGTTGGTCTGAAATTTATAGAAAATTGAAATTCACAAATTTTATTTATCCTGACATTATTTTTCCTTCACTCCCAAAGCAGATCTTTCTCAGAGATGCTCAGTGGTACAGGCAAAATTGAATTTTATTGTCCTAAAGATGACAGGTAAACTTTCCAGTCATAGCAAAGGACAAGATGAACTTGAGATACAGATAGGAAAAAGTAAGTTTCTTTTTCCAGCTGTTGATAGAGAAAAGGAGTAATGGATTCACAAGTGACAATTGCTGCTGTGGGGGTGGGATATCAACTCCCTGCAGTAGCTGCTCCACCACTCATTCTAAAATCTTTTGACAAAAGGAGCAGCCTTATTTCTGCTTTTTGTGATCTTGTCTAGTCAAGGCAGAGGACAAGGCTTTTCCTCTGGTGCTGCTTCTGTACCCAAGACATCTTTTCAACCCTTCTCTAGCTGTGTTCAGCAGGCTACCTTCTTTATTGCTCAGATAGTTTTGCATTTTGCCTGTACTTGGAACTGTCTTTGCCGAGAGCAGGCAAAGTGAGGCTTTCATCAAGGGGAAAAACAGCATCCTAACAAGAAGTCTTTACAACTTGGTTAAAGCAAGAGAACTTATCAGAAGTTAGATGCAATAGAAAATATGGTCTTGTGTTGTCTCATCACACTGACATTTTCTGCCTGCGTCATTCACCAGAAGGAAGCCTGTTCCTAGCCTATTTGTCCATACAAAACTTTTCTTACCATTTTGGCAATATATTTTCTGTGTGATGTTTTCATTGTAAGATGAACTACATCTGCATAGCTAAGTCACAAGCCTTTCTGATCATCACAAAAAGGTTTTTTTCTGAGGTGTAACACTTGCCCAAGCCTGTCAAACTAACCTCCCCCCTGCAGTTTTTAAAAAATCTTTGATTGATGGATACACTAATTTCAAAACTAAGGGTTATTTTCACCAGGGAAATAAAATGCTTTTGAAAATGTAAAAAAATATGGTAATTTTGCAACTGTATAACATACATTAAACTTGATCTTCCATTACAAAAGTGACTTTCCCATTACTTGTTTAGTTTTGTTCAATATCTCCTAATTTAAAAAAAAATCACATACAATTCCCAACCAATTATAACAGTGATATGAATTTCTGAAAGTGTGCATGCAAGATGTAAAGGAAGATCAGTATGCAGCTGAAAAGGGGGAGAGGGGGATGAAATAACTGTGTCAGATTGGTCTACGCTAAAATATTACCTGAGAGTTTCTTAAATAGCTATTCAGCATACCTGTGACATGTCAGAATACTGTGAATGCCAGAAGCTCCTTGTGGCGTTTTTTTCTTGCACTGGCAGCTTTTTAAAGGCACTGGTGGAGGGAAGGTTGAGAAATGGAGGAATATTTTCTTATAAATCAACCAGATATGTTTTCATCCTATGTTGCCATGGCATATGACGCCCCATTATGCTGAGTTCTGTATCTTTACACACACCAGCCTGGACATGGTAACAAAACTGTCCTTGCCAGACTAATTTTCTTCAACATTGATTCACATTAGCTGAACACCTGGCACTTCCTATTTTTCACTAAAATGAGTCGTGTTTTCCCAAATGCTCAAAGTATTGGTACCTACAAGAAAATTTTAATGAGTATTTAACTCATTTAACCAGAAGCAGCCTGACATTTTTGACAAAGTGCAATCAAAACGATCGTATGGTCATAGCAAGCAATGTAAGCAAGTTCTTTTATAGCATGAAGACCATGTGAAACTTTTACTGTACCTATAATCCAAATATTCCTAGTAATTTGAGTAGACAGTAATCTGGATTCCTGTTAAAACTCATTATTGTCCTATGAATAAGTATGTTGGAGGACACCACAAAATAAGTATTTTGTGTCCAGTTTGGAGGACACAACCCCTTATTTCTTGGTGCTACTTAGATACCTGTTATGTGATAAGGTAAACTAGATATGTTCATTATTTGTTCATGTGAATTGCTATTATACTCTTAGAGAAGGTAACCTTTCTAGTCTTACTCACAGAGTTTAAGTATGATAGTTAATTCTTTATTCATATGCAGTAGCAGGCACAGTTTTCAAATGGGATTTGAAGTCAAAATTGCTCTTTGTTTTGAAAGTAGTAGGTCAATTTCTGGACAAACCTTTGTGTGTTAGAATTGACTGTGATTAACCATATCATGTTAACGAACACCTTTGAAGGTTCCTTCCTCAAGGATGTTGTAAACAACAGCTGTCATAAAATGCCCATGAGACATGGAATCTGTTTTGGGGTTATAGACTGAGAACAGCAATGAGACTGCATATGTACTTTTACTTAGTTGGTTCTCTTTGCAGTAGAGAAAACAGCTTTTCTAAATTCAATGGAACAATTCAATGGTTCAGCCAGGAATGGTCAGGTCTTCTTGATAACCCTATAACCCCTTGGCCAGGCTTCCATACAGGAGACCTGACTTTTATACTTCCTTGCGAAACTTCCTTATTAAAGCTTTGTTATAAAGCTAGCTCAACTACAAGACAAGTGTGCTGGAAATCCATTTTCATTCTAGTTTATTTGAGTTCCAAGATTAAATAAATTCAAGACCTACAGGAAGCTTTGTGCATCCTTTATGTCTTTTCAAATGCTATAAACTCCAGGTAAACAACAAAACTTCCCAGCATAATGATAAGATAAATTGTGAACTTTACCTTTTATCATTCTCAAAGACTCGTTTGAAACAGGCACACATAAATGAACTAATAAAATTTTTAATCTCATCTGACTCCCACTTCACTTAGCAAATGCAAGGTCCTTGATATGCCTCACTTGTTGCATAGTAACCAGCCCCCTTTGAAAAATGCAACTATGCAAGCTGACAATTAAGACTCATTATGCCTTTGCTGAGGGCTCATTAGAATTGCATGCTGAGGGTGCCATTTTATTTAGGAATGAACCTGACCACCTGAAAGTAATTCACATTGGCAGCCAACTGTAGTATTTTCCAATTTTGGGTTTGTCTGCCTTCCATCTGCCAGCTTTGTCTTAGCACTGACTTTCTGTTGACATTGACAATCATGTTCCTAATATCATGAATTGCATCCTGTCTCTTGGGTGCAATCAAGCTGGACAGTTCCCTTCACAGTATGATTCTGGAAGGAGGTGGGCTGCTAGTTATAGAAGACTCACGATCGAAGAATGTGAAATGGAAAACATCAAGTATATGCCAGGACATGAAGTATATGACCTTGAAGAGTAAAAATTCAAAATAAAATCTCCTGCTTCTCTTTCTAAAAAAATTAAGCTTACAAAGCATGCCCTTACACTCTCTGCCATCATTGAAACTAGACTGAACTGATGCATGAATGCTGCACAATGTTGTACTCCACTGTTTCCTAGGATCTATTTGCACCTATTTCAAAGATATCTCTGTGGTGGTTTTACTTGGCCCAGTTTTTGCTAGTGGGTAGGGAGGGGCACAAAGATGGCTCCTGTGTGTCCTGTGTGAAGGTTCTGGGAGTTTTTCACCCTGTCCAGCAGAGCCACTCTCTGATGGCTCTGAAGATGATGGACATGCTGCTGGCCAAACCTGGGCCAAGTAGAAATGTTAGTTACGCCTCTGTGAAAACATAGTTAAGAAGAAATCAAAACAATGGGTGCACGCACTTCTTTGTAGCCAGAGGAGGAGGAGGAGGTGAAAATATGTGAGGGAAAACAACCTGGAGACACCAAGGTCAGTGGAGAAGTTGGGGGAGGAGGTGCTCCAGGCGCCGGAGCTGAAAACCCTCTGCCGGCCGTGGTGAAGACCATGGGGGAGCAGGTGGTCCCCCTGCAGCCCATGGAGTCCAGGGGGGTGCAGAGATCCACCCACAGCCC
>VZTX01014581.1:831278-862357 GCA_013400915.1 Pardalotus punctatus
GCATAGAAAGCAGATGTCATAGGTCCCTGGCATTTGGGCAGGGTCAAACCACGACAATCTCAATGGGTCCATGTTGATGTAACCTGCCAACCAAGCAACTGAAGCTTTATTTTTATGCTTGTCATATACTAGTGCAGCCTCAGGACAAAACAAGGTGAAGGGGTGCAGATGCTGTGTCAATTATATTTTGATGACAGGGCAGTGAAGTAAGCAAGTCTACCTAAGAAAACCTACAGACCCTCAGGAGCATGAACAAAAGTAACTGACTCTGATAGTGTGTGAGATGCAAAAAGCTAAAAGGGTTGGAAGATCGCTCCTGTATTTCAAATACATGTAACAATAGGCATACAGTGAGTCTGTTGAATATGGGGGGGGGGGTGGCGTTCATTTAAACCACAGCAAAATGCTTGCCATTGTCAGTCTGTATTGCAGGCAGCTGCATATCTCTCACCAGCCAGGCTAACCAGAAGTGGAAATTGCAACATATTCAGCTCCATTGAAGTTTGTTTAGTTTTAGCTCTGACAAACATCTACTGATATCATGCAGCCACATTTCCTGAAAGTTAGGGATTAAAATTGAGGCAGGTTTTGCCATGCTACGTGAAGTTAATGGAAAGGTTTCCCCAGGAGATTACTTTTTCCAATTGCTTCTGTAACTCAGATTAATAGAAGAGTTTAGTATGCTGTAGTTCTTGATATGTTGATTACTCCTATTGAATAACAGTACTTTGCCAGTTTTTTAACATCTTACCTTTCGTTCGGGGGCTTCCAGCATGGTTTACCTACTTTCTGTGTTTGAGGTGAAGCAGAGCAATGTTTTAAAAATATCTCTTCCAACTGAAAGAATAGATAGATGTTAATCAGTAGAATGGCTCTAGACAAAATTTGGTTGGATTTCAAACCTTCAGAGAAGTTTTACAGCATTTCCACATGCCCAGCAGTTTTTGAGAATTGAAGCCTAATGTTAAAAAAAAACAAAGTGATATTTAAGTGCCCCCAGGAATGTAGACTTTACTAGCATTTTGAGATTGGAGCCAGAAAAACAGAAACCTAAAATATTTATCACATCTTTGTGCATTCAGAGTCCCTCTCCAGCTCACACCCAAGCACTCAGTGCCCAGTTCATTTTGCACTGTATTTATGGGGACAGCTCATGGAAAGTAGGGGTTCCATTGAAAAATCCCGGTAATGATAAAGTAGTCTTGCAGATTCTGTACTCCATAAAACTCCCAGATGACCTCCACATCTCCACAGAAATCAACAGCCGCTGCACCACAGACCTGAACAGGTATCTTTAGAGACCCACCTTTTTTTCTCTATTGATTCTATAGCATATCTTACTCTGGCAAGGCAAGTGTTTCTTACTCCAGCTCCTAGGCTTGTGAGCTGTTTCAGGCAGAGATACCACATTTACAAAGTTCTGGATTTCAAATAGTTGGGCCACTGCTCACAGAAATTGATACAAAGCCATTTTCCTCACCATTCTCACATCTACTGGTTGGTGCACTGTAGGAAAGTCAAGTAATTTAGAAGCATTGAATTCCCTAGCACATGCATTTCATATTGATAAAAAAACAAATCCCAAGGCTAAGGAATTTAAGACAGAGTGGTGTGGTTAAAGGCTGACCACACCTGTAGTTAGTGTTGTTTACTTTTGGATTTGTTCTGAATTTGGATACAGTTGAATTCCTAGTGTCGACTTTCTGTACGCCAATAGATTCACTGAGTTTTTAATTGCTGTTTTACTTAAAACAGCAGCACCTATGTAACTTGCTATTGTAAGCTATTTGTCTTGAATAGGTTTTTCAATATCTCTGTGAGATGTGTTCACTAGAGTATCATCCTTCACTTGAATGTGATCCTCTCTAACATACTCCTGTCTATTTTGATTCATTAACTTACATGCAATGGTCTAATTTCACCCCCTCACCAGTTGCCCCTCATCTCTCTTTGAGCAGGATAAACAACAGAACAGTGCAGACAAATGTTTATACAGAGGTTGAATTTGGCTGGAATTTCTGACTCTTATAAAGAAAAATTCTTGTACATTATGTACTAGTCAAACAGAGCACAAAAATACTTCATTTTGTTGAAAGAAAGCCAGTTATGAATAAGTGTGAACAGTAATAATATAAAAGATCACCTCACTTAAGCTTAAAAATGAATACCATCTGCAAAACTGCTCACAAGATGGAATAGAAAACCACAAGTGACAAAAAAAATCTCAAAAGAGTATTCAATATTTAAACATGACTGTTTATGGTAAAAAGAATTAGAACATGGCAGAGAACCTTTTTAACATTTAAAAAAGAACTGAAATTTGTAAAAAAACTGGAAGTTTCTATGGATTTCTAGTAAAGTGGAGCATTTGGGGACTAATATAAATAAAGAAGTATCAAGGTGCAAGGCACGAGGCAATTTTACTTTAGTAAATTTTTTTTAAAGTTTACTGTTGGGAAAAACATAGATAATCCCTTAAAATGTAGCACTTAATAAGAACCACAAGCAAATTTTAAGAGAATTGTCTACACTGGATCATTGCTTCTCCCTGCACAGGATAAAATCAGCCAACAGGTAATTATAAAGTTAATCCTAATAAACAGATTTTGTTGTTATTTGTCGCCCAGTAAGAGCCCCTAGAACCAGTTTTTAAAAACACAGCTTGAGAAGTCAAGCTGTCTCTGTAATCAAGGAGCTATTTAAGGCATTGAGTCAAAATTACTTTGATCTGTGGGATATCTGATGGCTAATGGAGCTGTCCTAATGTGAACTAATGTGCCCTAATGCATCCCTTTTCCCACACACACAAAATTCCTTGGGAAGAGAAATCTGAAGGTATAGACTGAAAAAGCAAGAGATCGTCACGCCCCAAGTGTAAATATCTGTTGAGACAGTGAATCAATACTGTCAGATGCATTGCTACAGTGCTGGCAGGTTTAGCACTAGAACTGCTGCACTATTGACCATGAGGGTGTGTTCTGCTAGTCCCATGAGTGTCTTTCTGCTGCTAATAATTTTGTTCTTTCTGCTTTAATTCTTTCATGTGCTGGCAGCTATGTCACTTTTACAACTGAAGAGATTGCACAAGACTTTTCTTTTCAATTATTTTGGCATATAAGTATAGCCTTGTGTGGAAAAGAGGTTTATTCTCTGTTGGGATTGGGAGGGATTATGGGAAATTAAATCTCCAAAAATTTTTCCATCTTTCTTCTGCAAAGCATTTGTTGGGACTCAGTTTTGTATTGTTACTTTTGCTGCTTCTTGTTCTAACATTGTGCTGATCCACTGACAGCATGTCAGGAAGAACAGTTGCAGAAATTTAGCCTGTTTAATATAAAAATCTTATGAAATTTGCTAATTTCCCATTGGATTTGGTAATCTACTACTGAAGTTGTCACCTCTGCTGATGCAGTTGGCTCCAGATCAAAATAGGGGGTTGATCATGATATCCTTCCTTGGTCATGTTCATGTCTGCCTTCTCTTGTTCTTCATGGCCTGTCCAGAGAAATGTGTCACAGTCCAGGTGCTGCAAGCAATTGAGGGTGAATGGTGAGGAAGTGGCCAATGAAGCAGCTCCTGTTATGTGAATGCTTCACTAGGATGATGCTTCCTTTATGAGCTGGTCTTCACCTGCCTTCAATCTCCTCATTTATTATACCTCCTAAAATGTCAGCTCAGGTATGAGAGAGAGCCACCACAAGAAGCAACACCCTGGTTGGGTTGTTGTTTAGCTCATGTTTAGAGTGACACCTTCTCTTTTAGCATTCCTTGGATGAAATGCTCACCTTGAAAACAGTGTGCCTTGTAATCAGAACTTACTTAAACAGATCTTCAGAGTTCCATTCTTCTTTGGTAAAAGATCATTTTTTGACTTTCACTGAAACTCTTCAGTTCATTCTGGGTAAGGTTAATCAAAAGTTGCCCTTTGTTTTCACCAAGATCATCTGAATGTGCCTGCTGAAAAGCTTGTTGAGAGTCATGCATTGACATGTCTTTGGGGTTATTTTGGAAATCTCCAACTGTTCGTTAACACTTTGTTACAATAACCTGAGGTGGGAAGTGGAGAAGACAAAGCTTACATAGAAGTGATAATAGTAACAGCTATAATGATGAAAAAAATAAATATGAAGTAAAATGGATAATCTTAGAGAACAGGGTGGAATTTCTTTCTGTTTCATCGACTTTTCTTTTATGAGACTCCAGCGAGGTGTACGCAATGCAGTGGTTTTTCTAGGCAGTATAGAAACCCTCTAAAAGCAGGATTAAGTGTTTGATGTTTCTTCCTTTTGGAAGAATTCAAGCCATAATTATTCAGTATTACAAAATCAGAAACCAACAGTATTTGGTAGTCTCTGCTTTAGGCTCTGGACTAGAGCACAGTCTTTCACTGGCTTAGTACTTGTCTAGTGCCCTTCAAACTATACCCTCTTTTTCATAGTAAACCAAAAAATTTATTTAAGCATCCTGTAAATGCTGCTCTTGTGAGAGCTGCAGAAAAGACAGTGTGGGAACACCAAAATGGATTAATTTTTAGCAGCTGTTTTCTACAAAGAGAGCAAACAATGCAGTAGAGATTTGTGATATACTCTCTTTGACATTCAGCTTTTAGGTCTGAGAATGAGACACATGTAAAGACTCAAATGGGGTTTTTTTTGTGTGATTGTACCTGTTGTTCAGAAGTCATAAAAAGAGAAATGGACCATTCCCTGTACAATTCTGCCGGTGAGTGCCTGGCACAGCTTACATTCAAGGTGATATGAGCTATTTAAATCCACGTCTAAAGGCAGACTATGCCTTTTATGACATTATATAACTGATTCATACATACATGCTTTTAAACCTATGAAAATATTGATTGCTTAATCTTCTCTCTTTCTACCCAAAAAAGTTAGCATAAATATAGATTATTTCATCAAGCTTTCTTTGAAATTATAATTTTAGGGGGCTTCTAAGTATTTTAAAGTGGATTTTCCCTATGCCATTTCTGAATCAGGACCTGATGAAGTACAGAATTTTATTTCCTGATTGTGAAGTGACATGGACATGCATAATCCCAAAAACCTAAAGCATCTATAAACTAATGATATCTCTTAAATAATATTTTTCCAGTTTTACAAGCCCAAGGCTTCTTGAAGCTAAAACTGTAAAAAAAACTTATGAATGGTAAACAGTACTGTGGTTGTTCATGTATTTTATAAGCGTAGTGCATCAAACTTACCCAACTTCTATTGACTTCATTGGAGTTACAGAAGGCTTTGGAAGTGAATTTCAGTTATAGAACCACACCTCAAAGTGCTGCAGCCATTTAAAATAGTCATAACATCTTATTTTTTGTTAGTGGTTTTGAAAATGATAATACTTGACAACTTCTTCAGTTTTTCTGTTCTATTTCTTTCTTTTTCAAAAATTGTTTAATTTATTTTTGCTTCCACAATATAAAAAATTGGGAGGGTTAAGGGAGAGGTGATTATTCGTAGTTTTTTGAGTATGGGGGAAGAGGAGTTTGGCAGCTGCCTTAGACCTCCCTGTCAGAGCACATATTGCAAAAGTAGTCTGAAATGCATCCAAAGAAGACAAACATAGGAACTGAAATTTTAATTCTTATTGGCAGTGACACTAGTAGACTCAACACAGACTCTGGGTTTTGGATACATTTTTCTTGTTTTTAACTACAGGGATAAAACAACTGATACAGCTTCAATTCCTTCATCCTTTGTGGTATTTTGCTTTAATAGTGGAATATTTTGCTCTTGCCTTGTAATTGAAAGACCTCTCTGATGTAAATTGGAACTTGTCCATATTTGAAAAGAGTAGAGGATGTCCACAACACTGCACACACGAGCATTTATGTATATATTCCAGGGTGCACTCTCTACATTAAATTATTAGGAACTGGAGAAACCTCTATGCATTTATACTGTACCACCTTCTGGAGGGTGCCTAAGTAAAACAATATTTTTTTTCTTTGAAATTAGTGTCTCAAGAGCTCTTAAAACTGTTTACTTTGATTGACCTTTAAGATGGAATTGGAATAATCTGTGCAGTGAATTTGTAAACAAGCCAGGAAAAATAAAGTAGCAAAATCTGTAAATGCCATAATTATGCTACATATAGTTGTGGTCTGTGGCTTTCTCTCTAATTTTGCCACATAATGGCACAAAAGTTGAATCTGCCCTTCTAATTTCTTCCCAAACCTGTTGAGCCAGTGACTGGCATGTTTTCCTTCTGGGCAGTGTAAAGTAGCAATAAAGGCCAGGAGAAGGAAGGGACTGGGATACACTAGTGAGTGGGGAACAGGAGATGGCAGAACAGCTGTAGTGGGTGGAATGGTGGCAGCAGTCAATGAAAGCAGAAAGAAAAGGAAAGGCCAGGCTGCCAAGAAGGTTTGAGGATGACAGAAGGGATTTGCATAGACCAGTGGTTCCTGTCTTTTCTGTGGCTTAGACGTACTTGAGAAATTTGGCATTGTGTTTCCATTGACTGAGCTCAGCTCCTCCTCTCTCCTCTGCTTGGAAATTCCTGCTGTCTCTGTGTCCCCAGCCCACCCTGTGGCTGCAGCTTTTATCTTCAAAAAGGCCGGGAGACACTGGACATGGCTGCACATTGAAACAGTGGAGTTCTGGCAAAATTTATTCCCTTGAGCTCTGTTGCTTGTCAATTCTGTGTTCTTGTGCAGCAAGAAGAGCTATGTATCTCATTGGGAGCTGCTAGGAGAGACCATGCTTTGGGGATTTCTCTTTTCTATTAATAGATTCCTCTGAGTGGATGAAGATGGGGCTGGCTTCCTTTATCCAGGGCACATACTATTCAGGAGCCAAGTTGTTTCTTTACATCTCAGACATGAAAATCACCCATGCTGAATGCATGACTACAAACACTAGGTGTCTTGCCACAGGCAGGTAATGACAAATATGGAATATATCACAGCAGCCAATGCTGGAAAATTGAGCAGCCTGTTCATAAACTATGGATGTCAATGGCAAGCAGAAGAGATGATGTTATCACTGCTGCTCCTATTAACTGAGACACTGGCAACAAAACTAGGATTAGCCTTCCTCTCCTATTCCACAGCTGTATTTTTCTGTAATTTCCCCATATCAGCTTTTTGTTTCTCTCTCAAGAAATGTAAATAGCTTCAGTGTGTGAGCTGAAACCCTGGGTCACGCTATAATGGTATTTCCCTTGATTTACAAGCACTCAGAGGACTTTAGTTACCACTAGATTAGGCTAGAGGATCTGAAGCTTCTTAGAGCATGGTTTGATTTATTTTTATGTGTCACATTTCCTCCTCTCCAGTCCACCTTTGTTGTCTTCACTCTAAATTCCACACCACCATTTCATATGGGTGGTGTGCAGTGTGTTATCACTGTTCACTCATTGCTTACTCCTTCAACATGCAACGCTGTACACCTTGGAGGTGGACGTATCCTGGGGGAGCATGTCTGCCTTCCATACCTTCAGCTCAAACTCAGTTAATAATAAATCTGTACTGATTTTGCTTGGTCTCATAGAAATCTTATTGTTTATCTCTGTCTCTTTTGATCTGACACAAACAAGAACACTATTTCTTGAGGAATGTCACACTTTTTGGTGTCTGTATTTTCACCCAGGCTGCAGTTCTCCCTTGTAATACATGATCCAGGCTGTCAGTCAGTCCCAACTATACAAATTAAACTAGGCAAAATGATGGACAAATTCTCTTCTTTGAGATCTGACATCCAACTTTATTTTATCTTCATTTGAAAAAACATGAGAACCTACTGACAGAAGGGGAGGGAGGGAGAGAAAAGTTGTTTGGCTCAGAATTTTTCTCTTTCTCAGTCAAGCATTGAAAACTGTTGTTCAAAGTACGCTGAGAATTAGGGAACAGCAAATTTGTGCAATTGAAAACAGTTATGTAAATTAAAATGCCAAATTTCCTGTGCCAGATGCAATATGAATTCACTGTAGGGCAAGAACTATCATTACAGCTCCCTAGGAAAGGAACTAGAATAGCAAAGTAATGATTTTAGGGTAATATGCTGATGTTATTTGAAAGCTGGGATTGGGATGCAAACATTTGTGCAGCATTTTGTTTTATGCAGTCTCTTGTTAATGCATCTGGTATTCATTTTAATACCACTAATCCGAATGGATTCATTTAGTACTTGTGGATGTCATAGGCACTTCCTGTAGGTGTTGTGCTATGGTGAAGTACTGGTTACTGGACACTTGAGGTGTTAGCACATTTCCTTTGATTATGTAAATTTTTTCATATGCTGTCACAATAAAATTCCTCCTGGTATGTGTTAGCAGAAGCAGCTACATGTGGAGACCATTGTATCAGCAGTATTTGAATAATGTCATGGCCAGGGGGATTCAAGCCTAATAGGTAAAACATTCAATGATCCTGGCAGTAAGGGGAATTTGAAAGTGCTTCAGAAAAGCAGTCTTGGTTGCATATAGAGATAGAGCAAATGGGTAGGTTTTGTCAAGGTGGCAAATTAAAAAAAAAAACCAACAAAACAAACAACACCAAAACTGCAATCAGTCAGCTTTCACTTATCCAGAAGAAATTTGTTTTCTGGCTTTTGTGTGGAGATAAAGAATATGAATGGGGCAGGGGGCACTGTGGTTTGTTCAGCTGGATGCTTGCTCATTCTCTCTCCAGAAATTGGTCTGCTTATCCTATACTTTTGCAAAGTTTGTAGTGGCATTTATTTGAGAATTAGAATTGTCTTGAAAGCTTTCCAAAAGCTTGACTTTATAACAAAATAAATAAGGCTTGCAAAGTGCTTACCTTCAGCTTTTTGGTGGGGTTTTTGAGTTTTTGTTTTGTGGTTTTTGTTGTTTTTTGGGTGGGATTTACAGTATCGGTTAGGAATGTGTGATGGAACTAAATCAAAATGGACTGGAACATTTGGTTATATGATTTGAATTATTACTAGACTTTAAAAATACTTTTATGGTAGAGTTGTAGCTTTTAATATGTGGATTTGTCTCACAAATCACTACATGAGATGCACAACATAGTACCTTAAAATTAATTCTATAAAAAATTCTTCTACTTCTTTTCTCCATTGCAATAAAATAAATGCAAAAGAATGCTTACAGCTCTGTCTTTGTCTAACATCAGTATTGTAATATCCAGTTCGATGAAATATCTCACCAAGATCTACCATTAAATGTGAAGAGAAAGGCTTCAGGTCAATATTGGGATAACACAGACTCACAATACTGCGTGTGAAGCTGGGTCTTAAACATTTTAGTCTGATTCAGCTGCATCCAAATTTTCAAAATTAGTCTTTGCATCCATCTCTTCCAGGCAGGAAGGTAAGGGAGTTGCTTTGTTAATACTGGTCATGTGTAAAAGCTTACCAAATGCTCACAGCCAGACCAAGCCCTCTAAAAGGGTCAGAGAAGACAGAAGCCTGGTTTTACTGCTCTCTGTCTTCCAACAGTTGCTCTTGCTTGTGGAGAAGACAGGGAAAATTTTCAGAAGGGAAATTTCATAGCGGAAAATTATTCTAACATTGTATCTTTAGCCAGGACTGGGGAAGAATCCGGTATCTCCAGTAGCAGGAAAAGCCACTGCTACAGATTAGGTATTTTTGGTGGCTTAGTTTGTCATACAGGAGGTGCTATAGCTTTGTGGGCAGCAAAACTCTCTGTCAGCAACTACCATGTATCCAGCTGGAGTCCCTGGGAGCACAGCTGCAAGGAGCAACCTGCAGCTCTTCAAGGCACCCTGTGTGTCAAGCAGATCAAATCACCATGAAAAAGACTCATTCTCTTTAAATGGCTGTGATATTGCTTATATGAAATAGTACTAAACGAGAATTCTACTGCTTTTTTCACTGTGACTGCTGAGACCTGAACTGATTTATCATCCCTGCAGTCACTCATTTATCTGTTCAGAAAAGGGAGTTAAGTGGACTCTTGCCGGAATGAAATGAGTAGTTTGTGCTCTTTCTGGTTCATGTCAGTGTTCTGAGTTTGTTTTTCCAGAAGCTCATAGAAAGGTGGTCCCCTTGAAATTTAGGTCTCACTGGTTTACTTACAAAATCATAAAACTCCAACTGCCTTCACTCATGTCTTTTTTTCCTAAAGTCATGCTATGAAAAAACATCTATAATAATGCAGATACAGCAGCTGATGACAAAACCAGCCATATAATCCACAGCTAATTAATTTCTGTTGATATGAAATAATGACTTTTCTGAATATATTATGCCCTTCTTACAGAATTCTTCAGGATAAAGATAAGTTTCACTCATCATTTTCTATCTGTCTTTACCTTCCCTCTCCAATGCTAGTCCTTCTTTTAGTCTGAGTTAAAATATCAGAAAGCAAATCTAACATAAACAAATATCTGTTGAGACATCTGTGGTTTTGCTCAACTGTTTTATCATTGTGACTCCCACCACCTGCCTCTCCCCAACTCCTTGAAGGAAGACTAAAATGTGTATTGGTTGCATTTTCACTGGAAGGAATATTATTTCCCACGACATTGTATATTATTGTAGCATTGAGATAATGAGATATTAATGCTTGTTAAAAATCACTTTTTACCTCTAGGCTACTTTTCACCCTCTTGGTCCCCTGGAAAATAGCTGAGGTTTTAGAAAGAAATTTTGTGTAACTCGTGTGGCTTACACTGACAGAGAGGAAACATTGGAATGTACTGCTTTTTTTCTTTTCTTTTTCTTTTTTTACTGAGTTAAAACTCAGTAACTTGCCTGTTAATGGGCTGTTGCCAATTTTACCTCTGACTTAAAAAAATATGTGAAGCAATTAAAGTAGTTTCTTATCACTGAATTTTGTCAAAATGATTGGGAGAGAAGGGACCTGCTTGCGCCTCTTACATTTTCCTTTCTGTTCCAATCCATCTATTGAAGTGATACCAAATAAAGGATCTTCCCCATCTTTGTGTACTTGAGAAACCTTGCAAAAACATGATTTCCATAGAGGAATTTCAACAACCCAACATGGATTGGTTTCCATGCAAAATCTCTTGGACATTTTTGCCACCTTCAAGGCCTGTCATGTCATAAGAATGCTGGGCCTAGGCTAGCAGGATTTCCTTGCAGGGTTTAGTTTCAATATTATGTCCCAATCCATGCAGATAGTAGTAAAACTGATGTCAACAAACCCTTTACTTTATAAAGTACTGCTTCTCTACTGGGGTATATTGTTCTTTATTGGAAAACACATTACCACAGAGCTAAATAAAAGCATGTTATCTGTTATATGTTATCTGTTATATGTTAGAAGAGGTTATTAGCCGAATATATTTCAGACACTCACAGTATCATTCTAATTGATAGCGCCTATAATGCTGCCAATAAATTTCCACTATTGCTGCAGTTAAAAATATATGATTTTTCTCATAGTATATATTCCACTTAAGTCTTGCTATTAGCTTTGCTTACTCAGATTTTCAAAAGATCTCTTTGGATACCCAGTTCAAAGCTAACCGTTCTTGCTTCCACCACAAAATTATCTGAGTAGAATGACCCAAGTACATTATTAACTATTTGTAGTACAGATTGATTACACACTGTGTTCTGGACCTGTAGTGTGGATCAGGTCTGATAACTTTTTACTGCATAACTCTTTTCTGGCCTTCATATCATTAAACACCAAGGCAAGTGATTGACAGGTATCCAAAGTTTGTCAGAAGAGAGATTCTCAAAGGAATTCTGGCTGCTTCAAAGGAGCAACATTTACAGCTTGCTGCAAATTTATTCATGGAGTTCTTTAAATGAGCTGCTATGGACTTCTTTAGGAAATATGATCTGTCCATGATCATCAAAAGCCACAGGCAAAAGCTCAGGCAAAGCCTGGACAACTCCTTTGTGTTCTAGCTTTGCCATGAAGGTCCTACCACATACATGAGTCTTTTGACTGTTGTGCCATTGACTGATGTTCCCTTTTTAGCACTTCAAACAGAATGTAGTATCTGTGTATCTATTTCACAAACTCAGGTGTCTGTATAAGTTGTTAGAATCTGTGGCATATACTACATAACTGTTGCCTATAGATGACCTTAGAAAAGCTTTCTTTTAATCACAGGAAAAGTATTGATGTTCTTCAGAAAATACTGTATTGTTACTGTTGCTTCATCTAATAAGGAGAAGAGTCTTTGGCTTTATCTGTTAAATACAGCAGAAGCAGCTTCACTTCTCTAGGCATAAAAAGCTGCCAGAGTAGTGATCTGAAGCTGAAAGCTGCTGCTCACGTGTCAGTTGTCTGTACTAAACCAATTGAGAAAGGTAGAAATGAGACTAATCTTGTGTATTCCTCTTTCTGATACTCAAATTCTCAGTTCTCATGGTAGTTATCATGGTCTAAGGAAGACAGAAATAAGTATGATGTAAAATACTATGAAATATCCAAGCATTTTTCTTCCAAACAACAAAATAATCCTGCTGTTACTTATTCTGGTGGTATAGGGAGCTTTTTTGTTGTCTTCAGTGTGCTATAAATTGAAAACTTTTTGTGAAGTATAATTAATGAATGTTACTTTCAAAAAGCTAGGATCTGAATTATATCCAGATTGTGTTCTGGACGGTGTAATACAATGATACCTTGTCCATCATTGATTGGACTTCTGTGTGACCAAGGCAGGACCCCACTCTTAGGGATGGTTCATCATATAATTTTCATGTATTTACTATCAACTTCTAATGTCATTTTGCATTTCTTCTCTGTAGAGAGAATACACATACATATGTCTGGACACATGCATTCCCAGTTTCACCTTCCCAAAATACACTTACTGCAAAGGTAGCCCCACAAACATGGATTAAGGAAGGATATTAACAACTGTACTTTAAAGATGGCTGCTCTCCTTCATTAGGGGTCAGTTGGGGAAATTATAAGAATTGATTCATTGCAAACAGCTGTGTTAGTGAAGAAAAAAAACCAAAACAAAACTATCTGTGCTGGCATATATCCACTGTATGCCAGTAAAAGCATAAACATGTGCTAGTCACCAGATCTGTAAGTCAAAAATGTAGTTCTTCAATTAGCTCTATGCTCCTAGATTGAGGATGTTAGCATTTTCTGCAGTTCAGATTATTTTTCTTAACAATTTTGAAGCTAGATATCAGCCCAATAAATCAATATGGAATGTGGAAATACGTATTTATAAATTTAATTAATAGTTGTTAATGTCGTTGGTAATGATAACTTGTTGAAAGAACCAAAAAGCTTGCATTTGTAATTTTTCAGTCCATAGTTGAGAAGATATAGACAATTAATAGTCCACAAATCAAGCCTTTCTTTCCAGTCTTTCTAGTAATTTGAATAAAACAGATGTTAATTTAAAAAGTAAAGGTAAGGCAAGAAAGAAAACAAGGACATGACCCCAACACAAGACACAGCATCATATGGAGGTTATCAGAGTTGTACTGATACTGGGAGTAAGAAGATGTTTAAACTTTACTCTGAACCTGGCCTGAATTGGATATTTTTAACCATTTAATGGAATAGAGGATTAAACAGAAATAGTGACGCTATTTACTCATATGGCTTTTAAGTGACATTTGCAGAGCGGAGAGGCCAAAATCTTGTTCAAAGAAGGTCAAACTTCAGTTCGCCCATGGACCTCTTCAGTCAAAGTTTTTTAGTTTAATAAAATTAATTCAGAAAGAAAATGGAAGTATTTTAATGGACACAACTTTATTAGGTATTTTTTTTTAATTTGAAATTGTCTGGTTTCTTTCATAATAAAAGAGCAAATTATAAGCATTATCTCCTTAGATTTTCTTCATGTTTTTGCTTAAAAATTGAAAAATAAAAACTTCAGCAAAACTCTGACATTTTGTATAAAAAACTGTTTGTATTGTGCCATCTTAATTTAAAGAGAACTACATTTCTTGTTTTCCAGTTAGTTTCGCTGCCATCTTGAGGACTGCCAGATAAACCCGCTACCAAAAATTGAAGAAAACTTGTATTTCAAAAGCAGCAGTAAACACAGTGCTTCATATATCATAAAGAAGAAACAGACAACTACACATTGTTCTTTTTTTGCTTCCATTTGTAAAGAATGGTAAATTAAGTATAATGAAGGATTAACACTTTTCAGTAGCAGAACTATGTTTTTTTTAACATAGATTCATACATCTGGTTTTGAGTAGTCTTACAAGGCACAATCTGTGCTTTGAAGTGTTGATTTTTATTTTAGTGTAGAAAATCATGTACATATAAGAAAATTATCCTGATTGATATTAATCACAGGAGCTGGAGATAGTTAAAGGGAAACAAGCACTTGAAAGCATTTTTTTATAAGCTTGCCATTTTTTGCTGCTTGAAGGTGTGGGACTGGTGGATTAGTGTAATACATTCTTGTTAAAGGAAGCATGGAAAATAAAATAACCTCCATCTCCTACAGCAAACAGTAGGCTAGCAGGTATTTTTTAATGCTAATTCATGGCACTGGAGACAGAATTAGAAGCCTGACAAACCTCCAAAGCTAACTTCCAGGTCAGAACCCCTTCCTGGCACTTGGGGAGTTTTAAGCTGGAATCACTGTTGATGATTCCCTGGGATGGGAGTCTGGGTGGAAAGCATCCTCTATTCATTCTCTGTTAGCTGAGTTCACTCATGTAAGTGAAGACCAGATTTTGTTCTGCCTGGTTTCAAACCATTCAAGAGCTATTTTAAATTTCTGTGTTTGGGCGTGTGGTCTCTGCACAATGGTACATGTGTTGAACTCGTTGCTCTGCATTCGTGACACGTTCAGCTGCATCCTGTGCTGTCAGAGCACAGGTCACTGGTGTGTGCCAATTAAAACACACTGCTTGTGTTTACACACTGCCCTGAAACATTCTGGGATGAGACTCGGAACTTTCTTCAGTGCTGAACTGTAATCTGTAAGGAATTAGTATGCAGGAAAGCAGGCAGAGTACACTTCTGAATGCTCAGGTATGCAAAGCTTTTTTTAAGATGCCATGCTGTTGCAGCTCCCTGTCACAGCTTTCTTAGAGCACAGGGTCACTTACTGAGCTCTGAAGACAGACATTTTCTATGACACTTTCCCTGGAGTCACCACTTTTTTTTTTTGCTTATTCTTGCTTCTTTCACATATAGTATAAACTTATCTTGAACACACAAGCTCTCACTATAGAAAGACTTGAGAAAATCTGCCACAGTTTCTTCTGGTTTTGAGGAAACTGTTCTCCTCCTTTGAGTTTTATGACCTGGTATTCAAGGTTCAGGAATTTGCTTGTTATTTTTCCTTGTTGTTTGACGTAAGTTAGTAGAATATTCTTTTTTTCCTAGGAAAAGTGCTTTGCCTTGGATATGTTCCCTTGGAAAATAAACTTACGCCAGTATTTGGCAAAGTTGGAAATAGAATGGCTTTGTTCTGAGAACTTTTTATCCTCTGATATGAACAGGGATTTCTTTATTGGTTGTTATTTGGCAGAAACCAGGGGTCTTTCTTTCAGGAATATAGTAATTTTTCTTAGAAACTTAAAAGTAATGTCGGTAAAGCTGTTGCAAAAGTTATTTGAAGTTTGGTTTGGGGTTTGTTTCTGCTGGTTGGAGAGACTATTTTTTCTTGCATAGTTGTGAAAACAGTTGGCCAGATTTATCTCTGGCATCTCTCCACTAAGACCAAACTGTTTTTCCTCCCCTCATCCCTTCTAGCAGGTTGTACAAAATTATACCTGACAGTAAGTTTATAGTGGTTTTTTTCCCAGTTCAGGATATTTTGGGTGTACTTAAAATATTCTTTTTCCCTGTTTAGCCAAACAGCACAAGGAAAGATATTATACAAATTAGTAGAGTGTTGAGTTCCTCACAGATTCTGTGGCAGGATGATGAAGTTGAGAAATGTTTCTTTTTGGAAATATATTACTATTTAGGTGTGTCTCCTACTGCTGAGAGCATTAACCATCTTCTTACTAGATCACATTAAATAGTAGTGCCAAAATGGAAAGGAGAGGAGGAAAGTTAAATAGCCGTATGGCTATTTTACATCAAGTACAATTGAATTTGTTACATTTCACTTCAGAAGTGAAATGTTTTGTGTTGTTGTTTTTAGTAATTGTAAGAATCACAGTGACAAGTCTGACCCCTTCAAAATAAATTGGAGATTTGGGGCTTCTGTGTTCTTCCTGATTTACTCCTACTGGATGGGTATGTACATTTGTCTGTGATTCAAAGAGTACACCAAATCCTCTTATTTAATCATCTTTGGGAAAAGCACGATTAGATTAGCAAAGCAATTACTATGCCCACAATGTTATTTTATTTTAAATTCCTCCTATTCAAATTCTATGTGAGTCTATTCCATGCTTATCTATTGCATTAAAAAAGCACAGGAGAAAGGAATGAAGGAAGCCAGCCAAGAAATATTAGGCCTGAATATTATCATTTGAATCTAATTATTATTCAAGGGATGGAGTAAAGCATGATTGCACAACTTTACATGCTAACTCTAATATTTTATCCTAGCTAATAGGTATTCTATATGGAGGTTGAAATTTTTCTTAACCTCAGAGAGGGAGGACATCACTTTCTTTTTTTTAGACAATCACATATCTCAGCAGCAATGACATCTCACCTGCAAAACCATTTCCTTTCCACAGAGATGTCTGGTCCCCCTCCACGGAAAGTATAACTGACTCAGAAACCACAAATGCTAAAATCATTGCTCCAATGCACAGTTAATCATTCTTTGTCTCTAGAGATATTACAGAAACAAAAGTGGTGAGCATAGTTTGAGGAAATTTTACCCATTTTAGTAACAACTGAGAAAAAAACACCCTGTAGTAGGCCTACGAATATTTGATAACATTTGACCAGAATTGGCTGTGTAGCATGAAGAATTACAGGTTTCTGCACATAAACAGGAGAGGCATGTAGTTGTGTTTACCTGATGAAAATTTTAAGTCTTTTAAGAGCGATAACTGGCTTTTAAAAAGTGTTTCATAAAGGTTTGCTAAGTTTTCCTTATGTCACGTGGATTGGTTATCAAAGTCCCCTTAAAAACTTGTGTGTGTCAACACTATTCCCTCAAAGTGTTCAGTTTACTTAATAAAAGCTCATTTCTTTGTTCGCTCCCTCATGCCACTTGGCTTCCAGTCATCTGAGAGATTTCCTTGATCACTGTTTACTCATAATAATGAGCCCCTTTATAATTTTAGTGGTTGCATGCATACACTGGTGTGTTTTTATCTCTACTTAGAAAATTCTCCTCTTCTTGAACTGTTGCTTTTGCTTATTAGCCAACCACTTCTTTTTGAAACAAGACTGATTATCTTACATCAAATGATGATTTTCAAGACACTACGTAACAGTTTTATTTGATTCTTTTGATACTATTGTTTGATTACAAAGGAAATTTGATTACTACCAAAGCCTGGCAAAACATCAGTTTTAAGAAAATTGTTATTAATCTTTCTCAGCTCTTCAAAGCTGTTGTCTTGCAGAGTAATAATTACTGGTACATAACTGGACCACAAATACTTTTGAATAGATTACAAGGCAAAATGTCTGAACTGCGGTGTTTCACATGCTGCATGATGGAAACCATGGAGAGTCTGCAGCAGATAACAGTATGAACTGTATCTTTGCATGAAGTGGGAAGAGTGGGATTTAACCATGGATAAAAAGCTTCTGCTGTGGTGTTTCATGCATCTCTTTCTTTCAAAAAATCTGATCAGTACTGCTAAACTCTCTCCATAGCCCTACTCATATGGCCGAGTCAGGATACAAAAAGCTAAACAAAAAGATTTGCCTGAATTCAGTATACAGAGAGCTAAACAAAAAGATCCGACTTCCTTTGAGGAAGTGTTATAAAATCAGACATAAAGTAGCAAGAAAATAAAAATCTCCCTCTAGCACAATCCAAAATTGACATGAGATTATAAAAATATTACTGTATTCAGTCCAAGACTTTCACTCTGGTAATAAAGTAGCTTTCTTGGTCCATGTCAAAAGTTGAGCTTGAAAAGTTACTTACTTGTATCCATAACTTATTAGTTGAATAGACAAAAATAAATTTAATACATAAATAGCAGTCCAAAGAAACACATTCTTCCTGACTGTGTTTTCCTCTGTTTTGGGTGTTTTTTAGCAGGTATAGGGAATCCTTTTACAGGTGTTGGCAATACAGTAAGACATAGGTGATAAAACGAAATGTGGAAAACGGCTGCATAGTACAAAAAAAGTGAAATGGGAAATTGTTTCTGTGACTTTATGCTTCTTGTAGAGTAATATTCCATGAGTTGATTTGAAAGCTTTATTCTCACTGCAGAGCTTTTTAAAATGAATTACATACAAACCCAAAAAAAACTGTCTAGGGGTTTGTTGTGAACAAACAAATGTGTGAACTTTTTAAAAACTGCTTCATGCTGGAGGAAGTTAACAAAAGCATTGGTGATGATCAGCATAAAAAGTACAAAAGAATGGGAGAAAAAAAATCTGTCAGGAAAATTTGTTCACGTAAGGCTCTTTTCTTTTTAAAACTAGACATTGCAAAATATTTGACCATTCTGATATTTTGACTTTAAGTGGCAGAATTACTTTCTAAATGTTACTAATTGGCTGTACATCGCTCAGCTTTTTCCACCTTGTTAGACCACCAGTTGCTGAAGAAGTACACTTGGCCTTCAGGGGACTTGGAAGAGACATGGGATTCCTCTCTTGTGTGAGCGTTTTGCTCAGTGAAAGCAGCACAGGGGAGCAGTTCCCATGACAAATATGAACCCTACTCCTGATCAAAATGCTCCCAAAGGCGTGTCCAGCTTCCAACACACCACTGGCACCTCAGGGCACAAACTGAGCCCAGCCCAGAGTGAACAAGCTCTCTACACTTTCGCATATACAAAGAACTCAGAGACCCTGCTTACTTTCACATTCCCTGACACCAGAGCAGCCTGATTTCATAGCCACACTATGGGTTTGTTGGTTTGCTTTATTATTATTTTGACTGTCCAGTATGTCAATTTTTGCAAAGGAGCACTTTGGAGTTCTTGAAACCCCCACTCCATGAATTCGGCTTTCTCATCCCTTGGTGCTGATGCTGACTGGCAGAGCTGCCTCTTGGCATCGTGGTGTCTGAAGTTAGTCTTGGTGGGAGTTCTTTTAAATTCTTCAGTGGAAACGCAGCATCTAAGCTTCTGAAAAGCATGCTGCAAAATGTCATGCACAGTTCTCTTTTAATCTGTGCAACCCCACATATAACAAGGGGAACCCCACTGGGAATTGAAAAGAAGAAACCACTGACAACCTTATTGTGGAGTCTAGCATGGTTGCTGCCTAAGACTAAATATGAAACCTTTGAAATAAATAGGCTGCTCTTCCAGAAATTATAAGACTATATGGGAATTACAAATATCAGAGGGGGAAGAAAGCTTCTTTAATAAGCAGAACAAAGTTTCTCGGCTTCTTCAATCAAAGACTCATGTTAGAAACTCAGTAGTCTGTGAAATTTTTAAGTCTAGTTTGATGGAGTTGACATAAATTAATCAATGTTGGCTGATTTTTTTAATATATTTTTAATATTTTAATAGTTTTGTTTATTACTTTCCAAATCTTCAATAAGGTGTCTTTTTCATGAAGCAACTGGAAGAAATATAAATGATGAAGTATAAAGAGATTTGAGGATCATTTTCATACAAAGCTGGAACTGTCCTGTGTAAAAGCTGAGAAGTGAGAGTGCAAGTACTTGACTTAGAAACGTGGACAGAGGATGATGGAACGATGAGTGTGGGTTTGAAGGGGCAGTTCCTAAGCGTGTGTATGAAAGTGTAGTTGTTTTGCAAAGAAATATAATATGCCTTTCATTTTTCCCTAAATACTTCATCATTATATGAATTATTAAGGGTGGAAGAGTGTAAGGAAGCAGTGATGGTTGTTTGGGGTTTTTTAACCAACAATTTCCTATGTGTCTTTCAGCCACTCACAAGTTTTCAGTGTGGTTTAGTTTCACTATCCATTAGCAATGTTCCACTCACAGCTTCTCTTTCTTCTGATGTTTCAGAGAATTAAGGAATAGTTTAGGTTGGCACCATCAAATACTGTGAGCAAAATTAGATAGACACTGTGCAACACAATGAGGGAATTAGAAGAGTGCTGCTACAGTAAGCACAAGAATTAACATTAGGACACCTCTAGCCATCATTTTGTGCTTAAAATCACACTAATTTATCACCAAAGGAGCTCCAAAAAATGGAACCTCAAACATTGGCTCTATGGGAGTTTCCATCATCACTGCTGAAGTAGTGGTATTTTTCTGAGAGAGTTTGTAGTCTATCAATTAGAGTGTTATTGAATCAATAAGAATTAGCCTTTATTTGTCTTGAGGCAGAGATTTTGTCTGTCTTTATAGCTGAAGAGTGAATAGATTTTTTTTTTATATTTATTTACAATTACTGTGAATAGCAGAAGTGGTATCTTTTATGTATTTGAACTAAACAAGTTTGTGGGACTACAAGCAGATCATCTACCTAAAGTAGTTACTGTAACTGCTTCTCCTTGACTGCTGAAAGTGCTGTCTTTGATTCAGAAGGCCTGAATCCTTCACCAGTCTCTTAACAACAAACTTTAGATTAAATCTCTAGTAGGCACAAGTCAGAGAAGTATGGTATGGGTTTAGAAGAATAATGAGGAACAGTGCTTGTATTCATAGAATGGTTTGGGTTGGAAAGGACTTCGGAGATAATTTAGTTGCAACTCCCCACTTCCACTGGACCAGGTTGCTCAGTCCCATCCAGCTTGGACTTGAACTCTTCCAAGAATGGGACAGCCACAGTTTTTCTAGTTAACCTGTGCCATTGCTTTACCACCATCACAGTAAAGAATTTCTTCCTAATTTCTAGTCTAAACCAGCCCTCTTTCAGTTTGAAGCCATTCCCACTTGTCCTATCACTACAGGCCATTGTAAAAACGATCTCTCTGGCTCTCTTCTGGGTCCCCTCCAGTTACTGAAAGGATAAGTAATGGATAGAAGAAAAGTGTTCCTTTTACTATATTTGAAGACCTTCTGGAGACCTTGAGAGATCATTCTAGAAATAACAGGGTCATTACAAACACCATAGTAGCTCGGCTACGATAGGATCAACGTGGTTTGTATATGCATTTGTTCTTAAATGATGGTGATGGGGGTGAACTGAAGACTACAAAGTTTAGAATTTTGCCACAGAGCAGCAAGAACAGGGTGAACATCAGTTGTGTGTCAGTTCTCCAAGAGTACAAATCAGCTCCATTTTGAGGTCTTTTAATCCCACTCAGGATTCAAACATCTCCATGGAGAATGCTTTCAGTTGGCAGCAGTGTCTGCTGATGCTGATACTGTTAATAATGCTGTTGATGGTTAAAAAGATGTGTGCGCTAACAAAACTCCCAGGTGTTATGGAGATGAAAACTTTCAGAAAATGTATATTTGGGTGAACTTTTGATGTCAATCAAAAATATACATGCTTTTCAAACCCTTACGTGTGTGGTGTTCAGAACATTCAGATCTGATGAATTTGGTTAATCTCTTGAGGCACTCCATTTAGAGGATGCACTGTAAAGATACAAGTAGAAAGCATGTATTATAGTTATTTCCAATTCTGCTGGTCCTTGTTTTAATAGCGAATCAGTTCTCTGAACATTTAAAAATATGGAAAAAAATGATTGGCTGCAATGAAGAAACAGTTAAAGAATTTTTAAAAGCGACATTTTTCATGTAATGATGTGGAGCCTTTTTGTTCCACTACATAAAATAGGACCTGGACAGCACTGACCATGTACTGACAGCCACCTTTAATCTTGTCTAAGATGCAGTTCAACTCCTAGAGAAAAGTAAAATACTCTTCTTTTTTTATATTTTTTTTTATTTTTCCTCTCAAACCAGCAATGTCACTCTGATCCCCAGGGCTGCTATTCTCACTAATATGGTGGTGTAAGAACAAACCTGGTAACATACAAGGATGGGGAAGTTAACAGTCTATTCTGGACAAAGGGACAGAAATAACTCTAGCTCTGCAGCATCCATTCCCCTAGAGGAATGATCTTTTATATGGTTCATAAAAAGAGAGAAGTACCATCCAAAGAGTGCTACTGGTCTTATGGAGTTTTAAGGAATTTCTGAGGCAGAGACAGAAAAACAGGGAAAATTCAGACAGGGCAATTTTGAAGTAACAACTCTTGATATAAACAAGTTGGAGGAGAAGCCTTGGGCTCAACTTGATCTTACTGTAGATGTCTTTGGTCATGCAACCAAACCTCGGGACAGAACTAAGGCCCAACTTAGCTTAGCATGTTGATAATATTTTTAAAAGGAAGTGAAAGATAATTGCTCACAGATGGCACAGTGATGTGTGATAATTGGAATCGCAGTACCAGCTTCAGGGAAAAAAATCTCAACTATCTTCATATGTTAGGTTTCTGATAACTCACAGGGAACTAAATGCTTTCCAGAAGCAAACTATGATTTTTTTTAAGCCTTGAATTCAAGTTTAATTCCATACTTGCACATCACACTTCTTGTGATTGTTGGCTTCTGTTAAACATTTTAATTATGCCCTTGAAAACAATCTCAGATAGTACCACATAGTAATGCAACTCCAAGTCCATTGTTGCAGCTCACTTAAGGGTAGAAGTGGAAAAAAGATACAGGAATACTCTGGCAATAAGTCTTCCTTGATGCTTTTTTCCAGCTCTTTTTAACCGAGACTCAAAGTGGCCTCCCTGCATGGCATAATATGCGTGTCTGGGGGTGGCCAGACCTTGGGGGGCTACTTTGAGTGACTCTACAGGAAGCTGCTTTGAATACTGGAGACAGTGATGGCCCATGGTCATGAAAGGAAACATTTAATGCTACAACTCGTTGGCACTTGTGCCTTGCTGCCTCTCTGGCCAGCACCCTCGCTGTTCTGGGCCATGGCATCCAACTCTGGTGCCTTTCAAGGCAACAGACACTGCACAAAATGTAGATGGTGCTGTCTGTCTGTCCTGTGATGCATGAAGTAAGAGCATTGATATAAAATTGTGACAGAAATAGTGAGTTGTAGCTGTAAGCACTTAATAATGCCCAAAGCATTTTGTGAATTAGGTGGAAAGAATAAACCAGCAACTCCTATTTTGCAGAGTGGGCAAAACTGCTTCAACAACAAATGGCTTCAGAGCTTATTAAAAGAGAAAACAGCAACTTAAAGGGACAGGCGAGTAGAGTGAGTAGGAAACAATGCCTCTGTCTATCTTGAAACAAAACAAAGTGACAGTGGGAGTAAAAAATGAGTAAATAAATAAAACGCCATGAGAAGGGTCAGATTTCTCATAAGTAACACCTACAAGTCCTGTGTCAGACCTCTTCTGCATATCTGAATTTATGAATAAAATGTTGTAATTCCAAAGTATTAAGATAAACTAATAAAGCATAGTTTAAGACTCATAGGAACTCTGGATTGGAGTGAGACAAATTTATCCCTCCAATTTTTATATGCTTTATCCCCATCCTTTTCATCTTAACATATGATGGAAAATCCAGAATGAATATATTCAGCTTTTAAAAAACACAGTTCAATCAATCCTGTGCAGAAACACCTACTGCTGTGTGTTAACAGGAAAATGTCTTCTATTAGGCATTTAGGAAATTGTCCTGAACCAGAAAAGCTGCATGAAATCTAAACATTTCATCTGACTTCTGACTCATCGGCAAGACCTCACCCAGACCTCTTTTTAATCTGTTTTGATTCTCTTTCCTCCTTTTTGGATTATTTTTTTTTTAGAGTAGCATCTCCTTGATAGTTACTGGTCTGTCAGCACGGACCTCACAAATTATTTCAGGGCTTTGTGGTTCATCTGTGTGAAAACTCATATCAGTCTAAAACCCGACTGAATAAGGCCGAGCCTTTGGCTTTGCGCTGCCCTGCTGATCCTGTAACTTATTCCTGGAGCCTTCTAGGTTCAGTTGGCATCGAGGAGTTAAGGTCTATGCTCAACCTGAGTAGAAAAAGAATTTTGTCAAAAATAAATATTTGTTTTAATAAGCTCCTTTAATTCTTTGCTAGATGCATGTACTTCTGAAATTAGTGAATTTTCATTAATTCTCATTCTGAGACAATTTTATTTAGGGCTTTCTTACTCCTCCAAAGTGTTGAAATCTCTCTGCTTTCCTGAAAAGCTATTTTATAGAATAGTATAATAGTACAATAGAACAAGAATAATTTGTTGCAGATATGTACATATTTGTAGTTTATAGTAACTTTTGTTGTCTTTGTTAATGGATGAAGTCATTCAGGTTTGAGGATATCATTGAGGAATCTCTCAGGAATTTCACACATTCAAAATTAAATCATCACTGCAATTTTTTCGGTTCCTAATTTAATGTACATTTCAGCTTTTTAATAACACCTTGTATCTCTGCCAGGGACTGAATTTTTAGGAGATTCAGAAAGAAATTTCTGCCTTGGCAGTGTTGCTTCTTATATTTTCTATCCAACTGCAAGGGGGAAAAGAAGAATTCTCTGCTTTGATAGTAACACAGCTTTTCCAAGCCATTTCTTGTTCAATGCACAGGCCACTGTTGAAATTACCACCCTAAAGATTCTTTATATACAAAACCTTTAAATACAGTGGTTTATGTTCTGGGCGTACAAGGTGATGTCCAGGGCCTCCTACTAACCACTGCTGATTTGGTCAGTGTACTTGCAATAGGAGAAATTCTGTTTTAAAAAATAGTCTGAAAGAGAGGACACTGATAGATGAGCTACCTTCCTCACTTTTTAAAAGAGCTGGCATTTGATTGCTGCAAAATGTGGTTCAACAATCTTCTGTTTCACTCCCTACAGTTTCTAGGCTTTCAGCTGTTTGTATGGTCTCTGCCTCTGCCAGTGGATTCTGCAGGGTGGTGCACATGATTAAAAACCACCACTAAGGCATGAAGGCAGTTCCTGCCTCAGGACAGTGAATGCACACCCTCAGCTCTCTAGACCAGGGGCTACAAAACAGGAAATAGCTTTAATGCAAAGTACAAGCAATACAATTAATCACAATGCAATGCTGCTCAGAGTGGCATTCCTCACTATCTCTTCCTGGCTTTCTAGTTATCTGGAACCTCCTTCTGCTGTAACTGACAAGAAGGAATTTTGCCAGTGGCATTGATAGGAGACAGTTTGCTTCCTTTGTGGTGTGGAAATCAGTCCAACAGTATTTTGTGTTTTGTACAGTGCTTTGTCCTGAAAGTGCCCTTGAGTGTTTCACAAACTATGAATGCGGTCATGGTTTTGCCACAGGCCTTGGGCAAAGCACAATCCATTGTGTTTTTTAACTCCAAGTCAAGCAGAGAGTTACAAACTGGTGCTTGGGCTCCTTTTTTCACCCAATAAACACTGTCTGGGAAAAACTGGGTGCCTTGAGAGATTTAGGAACAAGAACTGTTTACAGGGAGTAGCCTGTTTGCTCTAATAGGACAATGCAAAGTACTGCTGTATTAACAATTTAAATTCTACCCTCTCCATCCATACAACTCCACAAAGACTAAAGACTCACCCCCTGGGAATTGCAGCCCACAATACCTGCTTTTTAAGGCAGCTTGCCTGCAGCCTCTCAGCCAAAAAAGAGAGAGTCAATGTTTCCTTTCAAGTGTAGGATGGTATTTCTTGCAGTAGGGTAATGCCAGTGGCTAAAACACTGATCCAAGACAGAGAGCAGCTGATTCTTGTCTTCGCCTGACTGGTGAAGACACCCACATCTTGCAAAAGTGAGCATTCCATATGGCTATTGACTAGTGCGAGCTCCATATGGCTGGTACTTTCCTTTCCCTGAAGCTGTTCCACTTAAGGGGAATATGTTGCAAATTCACTGGCCCAGTGAGGGGAAACACAATACTGAGCATAATTTTTGGACACTTATGAGGGGAAAGGTCTGGGTTTAAGTTACTTCTTTGCAGGAGGCTTGCATTTGACATAAACCAGCTATCGGATGAAGTACCTGTGCTGACTTTGGAGTAAGATCTGAAATTTAGAACATTGTCTTGCCTAATTTATTGTAGTCATTAACTAGAGAAACAAAATTCTAATTTTTCTCCACAAGCAGCATTAAAATTGGTATTTTCTGCAGTGCATTATGTATTTGGGAGTCTTCTGAGAATTAGCCTTTCCAGGAGGCCTGGCAGATGGGCCTGATGGAGAACATGGATTTAAGGACTACAGTTTTGATGTAGCTGATATTTAGGCATTAAACATCTCATTTCAATGTGTGTCTAAGCAAAATAAGTTTGATCTTCTCCCTTCAGAACTCAAACCTAGTCCTTTCAAGGCTCTGACTAATATTGAAGCATGAGGTCAACCATCCTCTCCTGCTATTCCCATCCACTGTTGAAATATGTTAGTTCCCCAGTAGGATTTGCAGCTTTTTAGCTCTTGAGACAACGCTAAACAGGAGGCAGGATATTGTACCTTTGCTTTAGGAATGCAAACATCATAGATATTTGTGTGAAAAGTGTGGTGGTCTGTCCGATCTTTATAATTGTTGTGGTGTTAATTTTATGCTTGTATTCAAAAGACACCACAAGAAAACAACGCAACAGAAACTGCATGTGGACTCCTACACCCTCACATTGTGTTGGGCAGTGATTCAACACTGGCTCAGACCTTTCTACTGAGACAGAATATTTCCTGCAGCAGGAAAGAATCTTAGGAAATGGGAACCTTACAATTCCAGACACAAGGTAGTGGCCTTGTGTCCCCTTTGTGCATTCGCAGAAGGTCCTATTAACATTAATCAGAGTTAGGGACAAAGCAGCTATGAAACTGCTCAGCAGAATGCTACTCTTTGTTTTTGATACCTGGTTTGAGTTTCTTTTTTTCTGGTGGGTTTTTTGATGGTCATGGGGTTTTTCTGTTGGAGAGGAAACTATGAGCTATTCCCAAAGGAAAGGGAAGGGATGATATTGCTTGTAGATCAATTTGAAACATGAGTATCTGCAAAGCAGTCACTGAACTGCACAAAGTGGGGGTGAGACTATGTGTCCATGGCTAAGGGATTTGGCTGAGCGTGGGCAGTCCCAGTCCCTTCTTCCAGGACTGCCTTTTTCCCACAGTTTTAATGTACTTGGGAGGCAGGACAGCAGCTTAACAGACTTCTGTGCTTCTCTTCTGAGCCTGGGATGGTTATAAAACTCTGCACATGGACATGACACCCCTCAAAGGGGGAAGTATGCATTCCTAGCTCACCCACTTTGGATAGGTGCTGGTCTGGGAGCCCAGAAGTTTTTTTCTGAGTTCTCTAATTTCTATATAAGGCTACTATTTAAAATCTGAGAGCTCATACTATTTATTCCCTTCAGAAGCTGAATCTTCAAATGTGAGCCCTGCTCACCTGCTTGAAAAAGAAACAATTTTGTAAGCATCTATTTGCAGGAGAAGACTTAATCCTGAGGGAGTCCAGGCATCTGCCCAAGCTCTAGTTCAAGCCCTTAAGCTCCTAAGAGACGCAGGATTGTCAAACAGATCCTGGGTTTAGTGTTTTTTGCTGACTGTCTTGAAAGCTCCACCTGCATCTCGATGCCAGTAGTTATAATGTCGACTGCCCATCATTTATAAGGGTCTCAGTGCTCAAGCATGAACTTGGCATCTATTTCGAAGGGGCAGGCACCTGAACATCAGATGCTGCAGATGTTTTACTTCCATGCTATTATGCCCCTGTGTCCCTTATTTGATCTATCATCTAACTTGATATATATATTTAGAGCAGGTGAGTAGGAGGCAGAACTTTTACCCAATGATTTCACGCAGGATTCTCTGAACATGTGACAAATACTTTCAGTACCTCAGTCTGTCATCTGCTTTCTTGGATACACTGCTGTTATTACACATAGCTTCCCTTTCAAATTTTTCCACCTGGATTGCAAGTTGTTTTAGACACAGACCATCTTTTCTGTGTCTGTTTTACACTTGATACACAGTGAATTTTTATTCTCAAATCTTAACTAGTAGCAGTGTTAATTGTCCACAGGCAGATACTGAAGGCATAAATGCAACTGAGGTTCAGATCATTTGTCTTTGAAATTTTCTTTAATTGTAACAGAAAGCACCCTGCCTTTTGGAGGAACGAATTCACTTTCTAGGATCATTGTTAAAAAATATGTGCTTGAGGATAAATAGTTGGAATTTTGTGTTGCTAACCATTATATTAAGTTGCTGGTCCCTGTTCTGGTTAGTACATGCAAATGCAGCAGAGCACACTGCAGTTCCAGTGCCTTCCTTGACGGCTTGTCATTTTATGTAGCAAGTCTGTCTGGCTGCTGCACTTTCTCTGCAGTCTTAGCTTAAAGAGCTGTTGATGCATCACCAGTGATAACCTCAGCACCATTCCAGGGAAAAGCTGTCAAGATTTTGTTTTCACCTTCTTCTGACTAACTGCAACTTCAGGGCATTTTGCAGAACTTTCATGTTTATTCTCCTGATTAGCATCAGGGCTCACCGTGAGTCATTCACCAGTGCAGCCACTTAATAAGCTTTTCCTGGGTCTTAATGTTAGTCAGAAAAGTATGAGTGCAGTGCAGTTAGTCACCCTATCTGAGAAATGATCACCTTATTCTTTGAGTAAAGGATTAGTTTTGATTCGTCTGTGCAAAATGAACAACTGCAGAACATAGTCTGTGGCATTTTCAAGTGATTAAAATTTTACTACTCTTTTTTTCTGGTCAGCTTGCCTTGTTTTATCCTGTTTAACAAAAAGTGAAAAAATAGACTCACTCTCTGAGTAATATAAGTGGTCTGCTGTGCTGTCTTTATGGTAAAGATATTAACTGTTTAGTCTTTTCTATTCTCTAGAGCATTCCAAACTTAACATCTTACTGCAGTTTTGCTTTATTTTCCCACTGTGTTCCAAATACCTTTGTGAAGTGTGTTGGGGGATTAATTCTTCATGCTTCTCAAATACTCTAATTTTGTCTTGAATATTCCCAGGTTTTCAGACTAATGAATCTCTTTTCCATTGATCTCTTTATTCTTTCTCTAATTTCTACCATCTATGCTGTGAAAATGTGGTTTTCTCTGAATAGAATCTGAGGCACGGATTTGAAACACAATCTGAATGTAAATCTTCCAGCAAAGTTTCTACTTCCTTGAACACAAGTTTTGTTTAGGTGAGGAATGATAGACTAAAACCCTACATTGTGCCTGATCTGCACCAGTCTCATGTTAAACTGACCTGTAGCTGTCGTGTAAGGTTTCAACATACTCTTGATTGGTTTACCTCACATTTATATAACAATAAAATGCAATTAGATGCCAGTTATGGCAAAACTGAACACTTGCACAGAAAGGCAAAATAGTGTAATGTAGTGCAAACAAACTCCAAAACTACTAAAATAGTATAAGAAGGATTACAAGGCTATTGAGATGTGAATTAGACAGATATTCAAAGACATGAAAGTCATGTATCTATTGTACAAATTTTAGAGACATAAATGTATCCTCATCCAAGAGTGCCTGTTAGCAGACAGTTATTTCCCACGTGTATTTTCTGGAGCCAGTAAAAAACAGTTACAAGAACTTATGAGCAAGATTGTTTTGATAAAAATTTAAAAATAGAAGCCTCAGTTAAATAGAAAATGAAAAAACTTGCTCATTTAGTCCTATAAACAAAATTATATCTTTTGACTTTACTACCAAAGAATGAAGGGTTCTGAATTTAAGCTGACACCAATTTATTTTGCAAACCTTAGTTTCTACTCCTGATTCTTTAAAAGTAAAACCTCAATTTAACAATAATTTGTATAAAGCATTAATGGAAGAAGGTGAGCATGTGAGGGAGCAAACAGCCGCCTACTCAAGCTTGAGTTGTCTTTAATGAGGAAATGAGAAAAATTGAGTTTGTGTTTTGTGCAGCTGGGCTTAGCCTGTAGCTTGTCTGCCTTTTTTTACTTAGGCTGAATATTAATAATGTTAGCTATGTAATTTGCCATAAAATAATAAACTTGGAATCGGAGACTGAGATCTTATTAGCAATGCCTTACTTTTTCTTTCTGTTAATATTTCCCAGATTCTCCCCTGCCTACATCCCCATTAGTCACAACTACAAGAAAATTAATGGCAACTTGCATTTCTTGAGTTTGTAGTTCCACACACTTTTCTGCACAACCCTCTTTGCTCATTTCAGAATTCTGAAATTACTTCAGTCCAAGTGAATCTGCCATTTCTGTATTTATTTAACATCGGTTTTGCTGAGTTGTGGGTGGAATGAATGGTATGAAAATGTTTAGCTTGTGGTGGTTGGAGGAATTTTCATCATATTTTCCCGGTTTTATGACACTTGTCTGTTTGGGGTTTTTTTTTGTTTGTTTTTCTTGCAGCAAGTGTGAATACTCCTAAACTTCTGAGTTATTTGTGAATTAAGCAGATGTTCTATTTTTAGTATATTTAATCATTTAGAGCTTTCTTAAGTTTTAATTATGTTTTAGGATTTGTCTGCTCAGACAGGAAAGACTGAGGAAAGAACTGCTCTATGGTTTCTATTAACCTTTCTTAGTGTGTAGATTTTTTTCTTTTCATGTTGGGGCCATGGGGACCAGTGTAAAATGCAAACTGAAAAAGTACAAGACTCGCATGCCATGCCACAGGGAATTTCTAACCTAGGTATTCTTCATGGGGGTATGGCTGGGAATAGGAACAGAGTAGCCAGTCCTAAATGAATGGCAATGCTGCTCAGGAATTCTCTCCTGAGGCAGTGACAGTTCTCCACACAGCATCTAAAGCCAAACCAGTGTACAAGAATTTTGTTTTTACTCAGCAGCTCAGGAAGGAGTGAGCAGAGTGTGGTGGCCTCAGTAGCTACCCCAAACTGAAACAATGCTGTTCATGAATGTGCTCTGTTAGAAACACTATTATTCTGTAATATATTGGTGAAACAAGGGATTAAATGACCGGGAGACAGATCTTTCAATCAGCATTCTTGCTGGTGATTAGGCCTTCTTGGAAATTCTTCTGACACCTCTACTTATCAGGAAGCAAAGTGTAGAAAATTAAATGTTGTCCCGGTTTGAAGACAGGTGTCTGCTAAGGAAGGTGTAAACTTCCCTTAAAACCCATAAATGTGAACCCCCTTCCCTCTGAATTATTATAACTTTGAAATCAAGGGCTTTCAGGCAA
>VZTX01014581.1:862628-970301 GCA_013400915.1 Pardalotus punctatus
GTCCCTCAGATGACCACCTCTGCTCCCTCCTCACCACGCCCAGCTAGCCCTTTTGTCTCTTACAAAAGAAGTTAATGGTCCTTAAGTACCCAGTCATTAGTAACCTAGCAACAGGGAAGGGGGAAAAAAATTCCACACCTCTCAACCTCCAACAAATGTGTTGATGAAAATGGATGGGATTTGTATAAATACCATCCTAATTTTTTTTTTCCACATTATGTACATTGAGGCAGTACATCAAGGGTTTAGAAATGGAGGAAGGTGTGCTGTGAACATACAGACAGAACATTCTGATTTAATTTTTTTTCTTCAAAACACAGGTGTTTAAAAGTGACAAATTTCAGATAGTTCTGCCTAGTTGTCAAGTCACCACAGAAGAACAGTGAGGAACTGGGGCAGGAATAGAAGAATGAGAGTGGGATCTCAAGAGGAAGGAAAAGGAAGAACCTTACACAGGTGTTCCTTAGACATTAGTAGAAGTGACCTGCTGTCTCAGTTTGAGAGACAAGGTTTTCAGGAGGAGGTGCTCTGGGATACGGTACCTCCTCCCGAAAGGAAGAAAAGGTTTCCCCTCTTCCCTCCGCAATGGAACAAATTAACTGCAGCAGGTGAAAGTGACAAAAAAACTGAACTATTTATTAACACAAAAAACTAAACTATTTGTTAACACAAAGGACAACTGGGAGAAGCAAAGAGGGGAAAAGGGTGCCTGCAAGGAGCTGATACGAGGTTTCCCGAGATGGCACCGGGCCCACCCTGCAGGCCAGCCGGGGCCACTCCACAGGCTCTCCGGGCTGGAGAGGAGGGAAGGGAGATAGGGAGACTAGGGAGAGGAAAAAACCAAACAAACAGAACCCTTTTCCCAAGCCCTCAAGGAAGAGCAGGGCAGAAAGCAGCACTGCGGTCTCTTCATCCCCTGTCTCTCCCGGGCCCTTGGCCCGAGCCGTTTTTCTGCCTCCTGCAGGTGCCGGTTCCCTTGAACCGACCCTGGCTCCGGCCCTGCCCCGGCTTCATCTGAAAGGCGCAGGGGCCCTGGGCATTGAGTAAACAGTTAAGGAACAAAGTGGCTTCATAATGTCACTCCAGGACAGCTGCTCAGCAGAAGGAAGTGGACAAGTGGCCTTTAGTAATGCAAATAATGAGGTAGGAGGGCTGTACTGCAAGCCAGATAGATCTGAGAAAGTGCCCTGCTTAGAGGAGTGTGTGTTGGTGCTCAGTTAAGAGCCCTTTGGTTATTAGAAAGGGTGCAGACTGTGTCTGGAGTTTTGACTTTTAGCTTCAAAGGATATTCTTCTTGGCGCAGAGGAAAAAGAGGTTTCTTTTCAAATGAAACCAAAACAGACTGTGTAGTAAAAGAAACCACAATTTGCTCATTTATTAGGAAGACATATATAAATCTATTCAGTTTGAAAATGGAGATAGCCTCCTGACTATACTATTACAGGCCACCTATTGCTGTCTTAATTGCTGCTACCAGTCAGCTTAATTGGGAAATCAACAGCTGATTTACACTGCTGATATTCCTAATACACTTGCATAAATAAACACACACCCTTGAGTGATTTTTTAAAAAAATATATCAAAAAACTATCTAGCCGTTTTGTCTGGTGGTTTTGATTAACTCTACAGAAAGAAAATTACCCTCTCCAAACAAAAAGTGAACTTGGACTAACTCATTAGAGAAAATGACTTCAGGCTGTTGCATTGACAAGCACAGGAAGAACTTACATTTTCGTAGTTCACCTAGACTGCCTCTTCAGTGACTGCCTGTTACTGTTTTTAGGCTTCTACATTGCCTCTATGGCCCTCACCTGCTTCTTCCAGGAAATTATGGCTGCTCAGATAAAGACATCCGCCCAGCTGAGCAACCTGACTATGCTGTGTTCCCTTCCAAAGGTTGTTTTTACTATCATTTGTCTATCGATCAGACTTGCTTTAATGAAAGGGGGTTATCTCATGCTGCTTATTCCTAAATTGTTGGAGTATTGCTGCAGGCTTAGAGGAAGCTGGACAGCACTTTGTTTAGTCCCAAGAGACTACAAGTATGCAGCATCATTCCTATGCCCATGTATAAAAATAGTGTGTGCACAGGGAAACAAAAAAGACTGCTGAGAACGAAGGTTAAATATTTCTAGAGCCTGCATTTGAACTAGCTGCTCTTTTTTTGTGCATTTCTGAGACAGTGTAAATCAAAGTGCTAGGCTGGGGACACAAGATGTGCTTCAGGATTTCTTTGTGTCTATGGAGGACTAAACAGGTTGTTCAAAAGACTGAAGTCTTGTCCAGAGAGGCTCAGTAAGAGGATTTATGTGCTGATACAAAAGGGAGAGTGTTGCTTGTCGTAGTCTCAGTACTGAAAAAGCAAACTGGTCATTGCGTTCACTGAATTTGTTTGGGATGTGTGCACACAGCAGTAACATAGGAGAATCTGGGAATTGCAGACTTATTTGAAGTGAGTGTTGAAAGGAAAACACTGGCCTCAGAAGCTTAGATCTCAGCTACTTCACTTTAATTGCACACAATTATATCACTTTTATGGAGGGCTTGATGGTAGCTCTCAAAACAGTAGATTACTACATAAGAAAACTGGATTGCAAGTTTCCACAGTAGGAATCTTGCTGCTGACGCTGGTATTTGTTCAAGTCCATCATTATTCAATTGAAGAGCTTGATGCTCCTGAAGAGAGATGAATTATTGCTTTGAAGATCTGTGCTGGCAATGAAGAAAATATCAATGCTGCTGCTGGCTAATTATTTTCAAGTCATTGGCAGAGCTGTGTTGTTACTGCAGAGACTGAAATGCAGGGTTGAAGATGTTGCATTTACTGATGAGAAGCTCTTCATTCTGACAAAGAACTGGCTTGCTGGCAGGCAAACTTGTCCTGCTGCTAAAGGAAAATTGGTAGTGCAGAGAGATTGTTTTTGAGACCTTCAAGAGGTCTAGAAACCATTTAAGAGATTTTCTCTAAGGCAAACTTGAAAAATAAAACCACAATAAAGAAGCCTACTCCAATAAATAAAACAATAAACATCCCTATTAAAAAAACACTCTTGCAGGAGTTTTTTGAAAGGTGGAGACCCTTGAACACCAGTGTAAATTTTGGATGGTTTAAAGGCTTATTCTTCCGCCTTCAATTTGAGATTGATTTATTTTCAGGAATATTCATTCTATGAGGACTGCAATATTATATTTTTGTCATATTGTGAGAGGGGAGGACAAGAAAAGGAAAATGAGAATACCAAAAAAATAATATTGCAGGTAATGTTTTAAGGGAGACATTGACAAAGAAGAAAGAGAGCAGAGGAAAAAAAAAGGACACGAAGGATTAAAATGTTACATGATGGATGGTTTGCAGGTTGAAAAAGTTTGAGGTAAAAGGAGGGGAAGTAACAGTAATTCAGAACACTAGTGATAAGCTGGAGAACATTCACACTTGTAGAGGATCTGTTGTCATCTTGTGTGTTAGATTTTAACAGATTCTTTTTCTCCTAACACACATTGAAACTCTTTGTGCACTCTGGTTTTAAGCATGCAGCTGTGGCTGCCTGTGTTTTTTTTGCTGAGCTTTCTGGGTTTACTGAAGCATGCAGTAAAGAAATTTTCAAGGAAGCCCACACAAGGATCAGTATTTTTTGTTATAACTCAGGAAAACTGAAGCACATGAAAAAAGGAGGTATTTTGCAAAACACCTTGTAAAAGTGATCATTTTGCCTTACATATTCTTCACCGACTACACAACTTCAACAAGAATTTGCGGAGTGGGATACTTTGACCAAACCACTTATACCTTTATTAGCAGCATTCAATTTGTGATATCAGTGCCTCCAAGTGTATCCAGAGGAACTCCTCACCAGTACAAAACCCCAGAATTTCTCATTGTTAAATTTTAATTACTTTCCCCATTCTTCACACTTTGCAGAATTTGAGCTGTCTTTAATGTCTAAACATATGTCTAAACATGATCAAATTTATCCTGGTATAAAGCAACTGCCAAAGAATGATAAATAACTAGTTTCCTTAGTTAATTCCATGCAGTATCCCTTTTTGCTTTGAATGCTAGTATGTAAAGGAATTGTAGGCCTCCTTTAGGTGAGAGAGGAAAAAATGGTTTGTCCATGATGGCATGGGCAGGTTGAGCATCTTTTGCTATTTTCCTAAGACCTGAATATTCAGTAGGAAATTCATTGCTGGATCAGATTATATTTACTATACCAACCCACAGAACCAGGATGTCTTCTAGTGAGCCACAATGTCTCTGTGGTGTGGCTTGTTGCCCTTATTCTAACTTAGCATTTTAGAGTAGAAATGAAAAATGTATTTCCATGTATTTTTTGCCATTTTTTATTGTCTTAAATGCTTGAAATTTAAAACTAAACTTGTGCTTTTCTTCTTCATACTTTAATGCTTAAAATTTGAATTTATTTTATCAAGCTGAGTTGGCTTTAACATTTACATGTATTGTATTATATGATTCTCCATTGCCAAAGGCTAAGATTCTAGATTAATTAATAAATAGATAAATAAAGAGTGCACTTCTGGAATAAGTTGTTAGTCTGTGGCTCAGTTACATTGGAGTGTTTAAAATATGAATTAATTCAAAGAGCATAAATTTTACAATCCATTTTCCAGCCTGTGGTAAAATGGAAACTTTGCCTACCATTACTGCTACATTGCTTTTCTACCATTATTTTCTTAAATAGAGTAATAAAAGTAACAGAAATTGCTTCATGAAGAATGCAATAAACTGTTTATAGATTGTCATTATTTTTTATTTCTTGTGGGTCTTCAACCTAATATTGACGAAGTAATAAACATATGTGGTTTCCTGTCATCACAGCATCTCTCTTCTCTACACCAAGTGGATGGTTTCTATCCTGTAGCTTGCAGGCATGTTGTTTATCAGATGTTCCAGTGCTGGTCACAGCAGCAGGGAAATGCCTATAACACATCCACATTATTGCTATTACTGGGTCCATCAAATACTCATGATTTGCTGTACTGAGCTGTTAATTTACTGTGAGTTTCAGTCACCAGAGGGCACTTGAATGGTTTTCACACAAACCATCTAGCAAATGACAAAAATACAGAGCAAAATCTCTGTGAGGGTGCAGACCAGGCATATAAATATAACCTGTGATACACCAAGCTTTACTTAGAAAGGAGAAAAGGAAGACACTAATGAAGAGAAGTTAGTAGAAAGTAAAACCTTTAAGAATGTATCAGGAAGGCCCTGATTTCCTAGCTAAAAATGATGGAAATATATTGATTTTTTTAATTAAAAATATGAGACAGAATTATCTGCTGCAATAGAGAAGGAAGTAGAGTTAGGTTTTGTAATATCTCCACTTGAGGATTTTTAGTTTCTTGTCAGTCTACCTGTAAACCTCATACTGTGTTTCCTCTGAAATGCCTTTAATTGCACAGGGTTCTGTGTTACGGAAGTCTTAAGTTGATTGAAGTTTTTTTCTTTTTGTGCTAATTCCTGCTGAGAAATTTAATTAAGATATTGAAGGTGCATACTTTGGTTTAAGTTAAAAGATATGTTTTCTCCTTCTTTTTTCCTAATAACTGCCAGTCCCTTTCAGAGTGATTTCAGTCACATACCTTTATGCCAAAAGACCTGGCCAAAGTCATGGTTCACTCATTTCCAACATTTATTTCTATATTAGAAATAGGGTTTTAGTTTCTCATTTGTTTTTCTTTGTCAGAATGCAGGAAAATAAATATATTCCTTGTAGCGCCTGTGAGTTTATGGATTTCTTTAACAAATTGGAAAACAAGATCATATTGTGGCCTTTGATGGCAGTTCTGAGCAAAAGGAGCTCTGAAGTGCACAGTCTGAGAAATACCCGCTCCTGTCTATGTTTCACGATTCAGGTTTGCTCCGGACTGGTCTGTAATAGCAGTTAACCATAATGAGGACTCCAGACCACATCAAATACAGCAGTCAGGTAGCAGGACTTCCTACCTCTCTTGCCCATATGTTGCAGGGTAGAAGAGATAAACACAACCCCACTGCCTGTGCATGGCATACAAAGCTGAAGGTTGGAAGAAATCTTACTCCAGCTTGCATGCAACCGGTCAAACTCATCATCCAATAATCCACCAACCATAGAACCACTGAAGATGGAATAGACCTTAAAGATCATGGAGTCCAACTGTAAATCTTCCTAGATATTAAAATTTTTGGAGATGCTAGCTTTTTTGCAACTCATGGAAATCTGGAGCTCTCCTAACAAACAGGAAACTAGCATTCTTTTTGGCTAGACTTGTTACAGGCAGATTTTCAGTTTTGCTAAAAAAGAGGCAGTGGGTTTCTTTAGCTCCCTTTCTAAAATAATGTTCTTATTGACTCTGAGTCTTAGAATAGTCACAAATAACTAGTGCAATGCAAACATGTAAAGGAAATTAGAAATGTGTGAAATTCTCCCAGAGTTTAATGTTTAACAAACGATGGTGGCAAAACAATTTTCAAAACCAGAATATCTAGATAAGTGTCTCCCCATATCCATTGCTATTTGAGACACCCCAGGAAAAATGACCAATGCTTTCCTTTTGAAGACATTAAAAAGGAAATAACAGGTGAACATACTTCAAGTTATGCTCTATATGAATCAGTCATATGGCTTCAAGTTTTGTTGTACTTTTCCAATTATGCTTTCCACCTAACATTCATTTTTTCCATTAGGGCAATGCTAGATATTCCCTTTGGCAGCTCTCCCTGAATCATTTGGGATTCACATTTCTATTTTCCTTGTGTGACACATTCTGCTCCAACATTGATACTGAAACCTGGTTTGCATCTCTAATTGCTCCCTTATTTATGCTGCAACCCCAGGATATAAAAGAGACACAGAGCCGATAGCATTGAGATGAGTTGGAGTAACTCCACCAAATTTAGAGAGAACTCTTCTCAGTGAAATAAATGTATAATTTGTCCTTGACTTAAGAAATGTCAGGATGCTACCCAGTGAATTTATTCGGCCTGACAGCAGTGTAAATGCTATTAAAATACAGCTAGTTTTAGGCTGTGGAATAATAATGAATGCATTGGAGTCACTAGTTTTACAAATTTTACAAGGTGGATTGTGGAGGCAGGTAAACCATATGAGCTGTAAGAGAACATACCAGCTCAGGGCCTCAGACTTTTCCAAGTAATTCTTGGATTACTTTACTTTTCCTAGGAAAATATATCTTTCTCTAGTGGTGACTGGGTTCTTAATGAAGCTTCCCAAATGAACTAATTAGTTGCATTAGTATGTGTGCAACAAATTTAAAAAAAAATAAAAAAATTAAGGTAGCACCAAGGCTGGACTCCTTGATTTCTGTGTTTGCAAGTTGCTGTTTCCAGAATACCTCTAAGTTAACTTCTGGAAGCTTTATCTTATTAAAATCCCTCTCTTTATTGATTTTCTTCAGCCATGGGATTAACTCTAAGTCTTGACTTCAAGTCACAGTTTGTGAATTTCTGTTTTGTGAGTCTTAACTTGCCGAATTAATTTAGGTTTTATCACTGGAATGGCATCCTATCCCAAGTAAAATGTAGGGAGAGACCTCAGGTTACATTTCTGGTCTTTGAATCTGAAATCTGTTCACAAAATTTGCTAAAGTACTTAAAACTTCAACAAAAAAGTATGTTTTATATTTTTACCTCATGCCTCCATTTAATTTGGCTTGCTCATTATGGAGAAAGATTTTAATCAGTGAAGTTAGTGAACTGGCTAATCTGTCATTATTTTGCTTTTCATTACCCTCCAAGATCATTCCTGTGCAGCTCCAGTATATTTAACTAAAATGAGGATTTAGCATTCTAAGGCATCAGCTTGTAATGATTCATTATTTCTAATATATTCAGTTCATACTGGATAATTTAAAAGTAAATCCTTTTAACTAGTTCCCTCCAGTGGTCCTTATGTGAGCATTGTGCTCAGAAGGACTTCTGGAATCACAATCCATTACAAGGGCTTGTGGAACTGGGATTTTGCCTTAAAAAGAAAAAGCAAATTAGTGCTGTTTAATGAGGTCTGCTCTAAGTTCATTGACACTGAGTTTCCAACAATATATAACATCACTGTCAGTCCCTATATTAACTGCATATTATGCCATTAAATGTCATGTTCGTTTTTTTGTAATGAGAATTTGTGCCTCTGGATTGTCTTTATTCAAATACAAAAATGAACTGATAGAAAATAGGCGATGAACATTTTGTTCTCAAAAAAAAATTTTAAAAAATTGAAAAAGTGAGTTAGAAATGTAGGACTTTAGAGCAGGTTCCTAACATTTCCAACACATTCATAATATGTTTGGATCATTCAATTTAGGATACAGTGGGAATTACCTGGCAAAACTCTTGAATGATAAAATAATATGTCAAAGTTATCACAAAGTCACACCTGCGCAATGAGATGGAATTTAAGGAGAGAGAATGTGTGGCTCCAGTTTCATTCCCTGGGCTGCAGTAGAAAAGCTGGACAATTCCAAGGTATTCAGAGATAAAATTCATCTTCAAAAGAAAAAAAAGTAAAATACAAGTTGTTTTTTCTTTAAGAGAGCACCATGGGAATTTGCTTTGAAGAATTAAGTTTTTCTGAATATTGAACATTTTGAGCAGGTTCTGTAGCTAGCTGACAGCCATTTTTAATTAATGTTTTTTGTCATCAAATGTAGTAAATAGAGACAGCTAGGTAGAGCATGGTTAAAGTCTGTGCCTACTGGACACAGTAGATAGAACTGTTACTTTCCTAAATGTCCTCTCAGAGTTTGCCTAAATTCTCCAATTGTCTCTAAAACAAGGAACCTGCCTTCTTTTGGTCTCCTCTTTCCCTTACTTGGTGCCAGTGGTATTTATCAGAGTAAAATCTGCAGATTGTGTTAGATTTATCTAATATAATTTAAGCTCATAAATGATGAGGGTTTTTTGGTTTGGTTTGGTTTCCATTCCCCTCCCATGGAAGTCAGTGACAAGCCTACCTTAGCCTTCTTTGCTTCAGGACTGGGCCAACAACTGGGATGGTTATATCCATCTTATTCAGGGAACCAGGTTCCAGTGAAGTCAGCTGTTAAATTAGTCCAAAGTGCAAAGGAATCATAGAGGGAAAAAACACAAGTCTTCAGGGTTCAAAGGACTAGACCACTTAAACAATTGAGATTATGTACATTTTATTATTTTCTTTTCCTCATCCATATCATAGAGTATTTTACTAAAGCTGACTTGGAAACAAAAGTATAATTTTATGAATATTTCTCACTAAAACCATAGGGATTTTTTTCTCCCCTATGAAAAATGCCATTATCAAAATGGCTCTGGAAACTAGGTGGAATATGGAAGTTGCCCATTCAAATCTCTTCTCTACATTAGGTGGAAGAGGAACAGCAACCTACATTTTCTACATGTCAGCTTTGTGACTCTTGTGGTTTAACCCCAGCCAGCAACCAAGCACCACTCAGCTGCTTGATCTCTCCCCCAGCAGTGAGATCACAGTGAGAACTGAACAGGTAAAAGCTTCTAAACTCCTGGGTTGAGATGAAGGCAGTTTAATAGGGAAAGAAAAAGCTGTGCATGGAAGCAAAGAAAAACAAGGAATGAATTCACTGCTTCCCATGGTCAGGCAGGTGTTCAGCCATCTCCAGGAGTGCCGGGCCCCATTACAGTTACCCGGCAAGTCAAACAGCATCATTCCAAATGTTCCATATTTCCACTTTCTCCCTCCCACTTTCTATACTGACCAGGTTGTCGTATGGCCTGGAATATCCCTTTGGTCAGTCTGGATCAGTTGTCCCAGCTGTGACTCCCCCCAGTTTCCCATGCAAAAAAAACAAGTACAAAAAGCAGAAAAGGCCTTGGCTCTGTGTAAGCCCCGCTCAGGAATAACAAAAACATCTCTATATTATCAATCCTGTGTTCAGCACAAATCCAAAACTTAAACCTATATTAGAGAATGTGAAGAAAATTAAGTCTACCCCAGCCAAAATTTTATCTTTAGTGTTCAGCCTCTTTTAAACCTCTCTTGTGGACTCTCTTCATCTGAGTAAATCTAAGGACTCATTGTGTAAAATTACACAGTTCTCTTCAACCCACATAACAGACAATTCACTTGGGAGACAACATGTCTGTCTTTAAAACACAGATCTTGAATGACATCTCATCCAAGTACCAGATAATTAATTACACCAATCTGCACTTCGTTCATCTTTAAATTTGTTTTGGATTTCTGCTGTTGCCAGCAGAGCTTCACTAGAAGCATTGTGTTTTATTGGTCAGGGTGTTTGCTTAACCAACATTTTCCAAAATAAAAGTCTTTTGCTGAAGATAACTTTTAAGCAGCATTACTTATCTAACGGAAAGGTAAGCCAGCCACTAAAACAATTCCTTTAGCTCCTCAAAACATTTTAGAATCAAATTTAAACTTGATTTTCAACCACAGACTGTAATACATAGTGTAAATATTAATTAGAGAAAAGAGAGTATCTTTGAATTGCTGTAATTTAAAGTGTTGAAAGCAAAAAACATTTTATAAGTTAAGCTCTTCTGCTGTTGTTGTTTTTTAATTGTTACCTCTGGCCCTCTAAACTTCTCAGTAATACAAATTAAATCATTCCCAAAAGACCTAATTAGGTCTTTTCCAATAAAACATAGCACAGAAATGTCAAGAATAACTTCTGCAATATGTTGGGTAAAGGACAAACACCCTTGTCAAAACAGGATACCTGGTCACAACCAGAGATCACTCAGCACTCTCCTTTCACACACATTGCTGCCCAGATTAGAGATAGCCAGGAAGTGCGTGTTGTTTACTTGGGAGCTGGCATGAGAATTGCACTGATGTTCCAACTCGCCAGGATGGAGAGGGGATGTAATAAAGAATGCAGCAATCATCCACAACTTCCCTCCCTCATCCTCCACAACTTTTTTACCGTTAGTTTAGTTTACATTTAACAATGGGGGGAAAAAATAGTCATGTCATCCTAATCTTTTCTTTGTAATGGCCTTCAGTTTTTCTATGCTTGTTTGGGTGGATTTTTTGTTGTTTGGTTGGTTTTTTTCTCAAGTTAAATTCTGTTTCTTTAGGCTACTTTCCTCTGTCTCATAAAATGTTGTTCATTGGTGCTGCATTGTCAGGGGATTAGCATCCTGTGTTTGGAATTGGGTACAATGGCAGTGACAATGTGTGTCCTCTGTGAAATGATGGCAAAATTCTATATGAATTGTTTCATACATTCTCACACATAGCCTATGAGTTTACTCTGTAGAAAATGCTGCAGGCAGAGAAAAACCAGACCTACAATGGCCATGAAAATAATGTAGTCTATAGGGCTGAAAATCAGACTTTGAAAGACAAGGCTGCCCCTGATGGTCATTCCTGTGTGGTCTATTACTGTTCTAGGTTCTGGAAGCTCAAGGGGAGCACAATGTCCTGGGCACACAGCCTTCACAAGCGTTTTCCAGCACCACTAAACTGGACCTAAAAATAGTGTGCTTTTATCTCTTTGTGCTTCTGAGTTCTGTCTTTTTGATATGTCACCAAAATCACCCAGCTGGGAATAAAAAAGTGTCAGAAAGATTTTCTTTCTTATTTACATGGAATAGACCCACACGTTTGGTAGTAGATCTATATAAACACTTGGAGAGCTAGTAATTTTTCTACAGTGGTCACTTTAAAGTAGCTTTGAGGGGAAAAACCTCCCTCATGTCAATATGCCAGTAACAACAGCTCTGTGGACACAAATCCACAAAGCACAACTTTGTGTTTTGAATGACTAAAATTACTGAATCTTCTAGAAGTTGCCACAGAATGATGCAAATAACCCGATTACAAATTTTCAGCTCTGAGAGCTATGACTGGAGCAGAAAAATACTCTGAAAGCTTTCCCTCCACTGGGAAAGCTGTTTTCACTGACTGGAGTCCAGCAAGACTCATGATCTGAAGTCCTAGGGTAAGACTTTCAAAAGAGGCTTAGCCCAATGTCTTGTGATGGCCATAGAAGAGAGTCTGCTTTTGAAATTCCATCATGCTTCTATTCTGCCCAGAGTAAAATAACAGAGAGGGTTGGTACAATGCTAGTTACCTCATTTCTAATTTTGTGACACTAGAATTGAAGAATACTAGTAACATACAGAACCAGGGATGCAATATGTCTAATATGTCATGCAAAGTTTCAGCAGAAGACAACAGCTTGAACCCAGAATGTTCAAAACCTGCTTTTTCTTTCATTTTCAACCCAGATTATTCAGGTATTAACTCTTTCTTCCACTGAGGAAACTCAAGGAAAATATTTTTAAAATCACATCTTTTGGGCTATAACTCACAGGATCAAAATGTATGTCTAGAATTTGGTTTTTTTGGGTGGAAAAATATAGACCCAAAACCCATTAAATCTATTAAAAAACATTTATAGCAAAAAGTTGCCTTTATACCCTAAAATGCTACTCATGATGCAATATATTCCAATCACCATGACACAGTGAGTTCAAATAATATTTTGTGAAAATAAAAAGCTTCAAATGTGTCACATAGATACCCTGTGCATTTCAGGTTGTGCAGTGCACATTCTTGGTTAGGCAAGCAAAATGCCCTGGCCGTGTTCATTAATGTAGAAATACTGTAGAGGACAATCTCAAAATTGAGTTTTAGCCTCAACCAAAGTGAGGTTGCTGGTGAGGTTTCCCAGCTTTGAACTTGTACATCAAAGGACATAAAGGAAAGTAAAGAAATTTGCATGTATTAATTATTCTCCAGTCAGTTTGAGTAAAACTGAAGATGGAATTTCAAAGCCAGCTCAAGTCTCTATAAGAGTGTCTACACAACAGATTAATGTGCCTTGGAAAGGAATTCAGATTAACTGTTGAGAACAGAATCTGATTCCCAAATTGGTGATCTAAGTACTTACATTTTGTGCAGGAAACGTATATTTTAGTTTATTTTAGTCTGTGCTGAATGGGATTCAGTCAACCTCGCATAATAAAAATTATTTGTATAATGACTGACTTCTTTTAACAGCAGATTTGATGACAAATTTCTGAAAGTTTCTTTAAAATGTTTTATTTTTGGAGAGGTTAAAGTAAATGTGATGTTTCATATCCTCATTATTTGAAATGCATGTTCTTGACTATATTAACAAGTATAACCCACTCAGGTTCTTCTTTCTACTCAAAAAGATGCAAAGCATCTTAATGGGTGGATGAAATTTGGGAAATTTGCAGGATCCAAGTTAGAAAAATTAGTTCTCAGCTTTCTGTCTGTTCTTGATGGGATTATGGGAAAAGAGCTACTTGGGAAGCATCAGGATCAGAAAATTATAAAGCCACCCTCAAGCCCCATTTACTCAACCAAGCAGAGAATATTTTGAATAATTTCCACTCAAATTCTGAAGTATTGTCAAGACAGTAAATCAACTCTTTTTTTCATACTACTGCAGAATTTTCTCTCCTAGTAAGGATATTAATGCCTGAGTTGGTTTTTTGATGGGTTTGGGTATTCTTTGGTTTTATCTTTCAGTATAAAGTCAAAATAGAATGAAATATCATAATGATTTCCACGCTAGTACTACTTTTGGTTTATTCTGATCACAAAGATTTATTTTTCTGTAAGTGCATTTTATATCTCCTTTTCAAAAAGTGCAAATAGTATTTCTGTCCAAATCAGTTGTGTAAATTAACTTGAATAATGTGTAGGAAAGGAGCTGTTTTTGATAAATAAACCAAATAATTCTTCTCACAAAGAAAATATCTCTCTACTCTCAATATATTCTACCTTAATACCAAATAACAATTCCCGGAACAAGGAACACTGATTTTCTTATTTAATTAGAAGACTTGTTTCTCGTGGGCACTTGTGCTGACTTATGAATACCTATTGTTCTTAATTTAACTACACATTCAGTTTTGCACAATGGAAGACATATATGCTCTGGCCTTGGTTCATTCAGTACACACACAAGACCTGAGCTTCTCTGTGTTTTACTCTTAAGCACCTACCAGGTTCTTAATTCTAGAAACCTTCAAGCTACAATAAATGTCATTTTATCCAGTAATTTACCTGGGAATTCTGTGAAGAATGGAGAGGGAAGCCTTCTGTTTTTTAAGTTGGTGAATGCCACAAAGTCTAATGAAGAGAGGGGTTTGTTTCAACTGTTTTAAACTGAAAAAAATTAAATAAGCATCTAAAACTCAGGGGCCAATTTCTCCCATTATTAGCAATTCTATAAACTTACTGAATGTAAGAGTAACAGCAATTTTTCAACATTATTTGAATTTATTTATACCTCTTAGGTCTGCAACACAAAGTCTCCTAAAAACAAAAATGAGGTACAGGGGTTAGGATTGTTCTTCACCCCCCCTTCTCCTCTCTTCTTGCTCTCCCCTATTCTCTTCCTCTCCTCATCTTCCCTCACTTTTACTCTCTCTCTGATCTGTATGGGTAAAAGGTTTACAAAAATAAAAAGCCATTCTGAAATAATAAATACAGTTTGATTTTATTAATAAATACAGTTGGCAACTGAGGATGTCTTTGCAGTAAGCTTTTATAATTCTAGATAATGAATGTCAGGATCAAATACCATATGCCTATTTCTTCAGGGCCAGTATAGATATTTTTATGCTATGATGAGGGAGAAGAATAGTTGTAGTATTATTTAAGTATCTCAACTTAGTTTAAACTTTGGGGTAAAAACTTTTGTCAGGTGAAGTTGCAAGAAACAGCAAAGCAAATAGAATATTGAAGCAGTACAGGCTTGGGTGCACCAATCAAAATGTTTCTGATGCATCATATGCATGATCAAAGCCAGGTATGATTTATCTGTTAGAACACTCTAACCGCATTTTAGTGTTTCTGTCAACACAGTTTACAATGTTTGGTCTTCTTTGTGCATGAGTTGGCTTTAGATCATCATTTTCTCCTTACCACCCCAGCTAGCTCTGAGTAAAACTAAGTGTCAAACTTGATCAAGTTCAAGCTCATTCTCACTGCTTTTGATTGTAACATCCACAACTGAAACTTAGAACCCTTCTGAGAGTCTGCTTCAGATTCCCTGTTAGCCTATTGGCACCGTGTAACCTGAGAAGTAATTTGTGGGTTGGGCATCCGATAGAGCACTTTTGGCCACTTAGAGCCTCTCCATCTTTGTATGAGTAGAAGCTTAGATCAGATGATGAAACCAAGCACACTTCATCAGGAAAAATGCATAATGCTGGTATTTCTGTGAAATATTAAAGAAATGTAACTTAGCAGAATAGAATCAGGGTCGCATGGAAATTATCTACACATCTTGTGTCAGTGTCGTACCTGTTACCTATCTCACCACTGGTGGGAAGATTGTAGAGCTTCCTGCAACTTACTGCAGGGGTTTCTTTTCCTGCTCTTAGAAAGCTCCTCCCAATGCCCATCCTGAATCTTTCTTATGGAATTTCAGGCTGTATTAGTCACAGGGAATGGATTTTCCTTTTTTTAGAGTAGCAGCCGCCTATATGCTTGGCAGCTAATCAACTCTACTCATTCCCACCACCATCACCACCACCCTCCCTTTATTCAATCCTTCCTACAAGGTTGTGTTTCAAGAATCTCTTTTCCTTTTCCTCTCTCTTATTTTTCATGGCTTCTGAATTGAAATTTGGTCACAGGGTTACCACTTCACTCAGCACTGATACAGCAGCAGCTGACAGAAACTAGAGGATGGCTTCCTATGTCTTGTAAATTTCCTTACATATGTACCCTGGTACCATATTTACCTTTTTCCTTCCAAACAACACAACACTATTAACATGGCTTTTGAGCTACTATAAACCCCAAACTGTTGCTAAAAAAGCCCCATCTAATGAGCTACCCTTCCTATTACTATTATACAGTTATGCAGTTAATTATTCTGATGTAACTGTATGTCCTCTTAGACTTACATCCTATGTTTTTTAGGTTATTTCTCCAAAGATCTGGCAGGATCACTTTAGATCCGAATCCTGTCTTCCAAGGTACTCACAACTGATCCTAGCTCCATGCCACTTGGAAATCTAATAAGCACATTCCTGTAATATAAATTGGCTATTGAAAAAAAAATATTTTGCATAGTTGTAAATTATTGATTACCTACCTATTCCTATGAATACTGCTGGTTTGGTTTTTTTTTAATTGCTGGTATTTCACTAATTATAAAAATGCTACTAAACAGGATTTGCATATTGCATTGCATATTGGTCTAGAATTCTAGAAGTCCTGAAATACAAGTTCAGATTTTACACCAAGTTTTTGTGAAAAGTCCTATATAGCAGATTCTTAAATGGGATAGCATTTTAGTTCCATTTTCCTTCAATTGTCATTACCTGAGGTATTCAAAATTGAAATTTGTTTGGCTGAATCTTCTTGTTTTCCTATTTCCAAATGGACATCAGTTTCTTTGCATGGAAACTAAATGTAATAAATCCCATCCTCCACAAAGAAGAATTTTAAGCATTTGCAGTATTGCAGTTTCAGCAGGGACTTTGCTATTAAATGTAATATGGTACAGGAGTAATAACTGTTACTAGACAACACCGTAAAAATTCTTCATGCATTTTGCTGATTATTCTTTCCAAAACAACAGACTATCCATGAGTTATGATCCACTTCTCTGAGTGAATGCTGCTATTTGTTTTAGAAATCTACATCTATTTAAAACAAGCCTTAGCTCAGTTTGATTTACTGAGCATTTAAGCCCCAAAGGATGTATAGTCAATGCATTCCATTAAAGTAGAGATACACAAATCTACTGACAATGGCCAGAATTTGCTTATTGCTTGTTACATTTACAGCACAGATCTGGGCATTTGGGCCTTTGGTTTCTGCTACTGACTGTATGTGACTGTCAGTAAATTATTTAACCTTTCTGTACTCAAGTTCCCTTAGCTGGGCATTTTACCAGCCTCAGAGGGGTATTACAAAATTGAACTAAGAACTGGCCTTTAGAGTTCCTCAGATAAAGAGTGTTGTCTAAGTGCCAAGCAGTACAGAAAATCTGGAGGGACTGTGCTGACATTTAGGATGTGGTTTTCATTTTCCTTACTGTTGAGCTTCACTAACTTCAGCAGTTATTTGTGTTATTCATTTGCAGACAAGAATCACATCCTTTGCATTTTACGGGGCAAGGAAGAAGTGTTCTTCCAACAGGCCCATTCTGTCGGTAGGTAAAAAATGGGCAAGCCTTTTCTATTTGGCTTCCCAATGAGGAAGAAGCAGTTGTAACAAAGTATACATATATTCCAGATCTATTCCTGTTTAATTTAAAAGTTAATATACTTCTTGAAGCAGAGATGGATCAGCAAGTTCAAGGGCAGGCCCTTCATTTTGAATACCAATACCTTTACTCCTCTGCGTTACCTTGGGCATGGGAATGATCTGCTAGAAGTGTATGCTGAGGGCAAATTTAGCTACACTTTCATATGGCTCCTCTTGCTTTCTTCAGGGCTTTGTGCAGCAGAAGTGAAGGGCATGGCAGGCTGCTCTCCTTCACAGATCCGTGTTCTCGTGGAGAGCTCTTTAGGAACCATACTGGGGAAGACATTACCCCTTGGCAACACTTGCAGCATTATCAGTTATAGCAAGTCAAAGCCTCCTTTGAAATGAAATTACACTATTTTTTTCTTCCAAGATTGTATGTTTATTAACTTCAGTCTCCTAGTAAGGTTTCACATCTCATCTTCCACACCAGGCTAAAGGTACTTTTTATTTTAAGTTCTTTGTGAATCTTTTTTTATAGTTTCTCCCCTCTTCTTTCACCTGTATGCAAACATCTTGTAACTTACTCCTGCAGTATTGTCCAACTACATTCTAGGAGAATCTAGTCAAGCATTTGCAACAATAAGATTTTCTGAAAGATTGCAAGGGTGTTTGGTTTTGTTGCCTTTTTTAAACAAAATTTGGGAAACAGTGTGTTCCCCTCATTCCTCAAAAACTTTTGGATAAATTTGTATTCCTTTTAGTTGTATATTATTTTATTGTTCTTATAGTTTCAGTTTGTTTTTTTTAAGTGGGGGAATAAAACCCTACAAACATGAAACCTGATATTTTATTCAGCAAATCAAGAAATACTTGAATGTTAACATTATAATCACTGATTTTGACAGTGGTTTGTTCTTCTCAAAGGCTTCTCTAGTCAAGACATGAATCCTTTCACTCTTTACTGTATATCAAATCAGTGAACACTTGTTAGCATTTTTTCGTTCATACCTCTTAAAGCCATAGTGTTTCTGCCTCATGCATCGTCACAAAAATATTGTTGTCTATATCCAACGAGGTTGTAAGTTACTAACTTTTTTATAAATATATGCGATCCTGAACATGTTACTGGAATTCAGAGACAAGAATAGCACCAGCATGCCTTCTTGTGTACCAGCTATGAAAGAAGCTGAGGGCGGGGAAGTAGACAAATGTTTCCACCAATTAGAGAAGAATTTTTCAATAACTTACATTCTGTTTAGTTGTAATGATTTGTGTGTGTTATTTGATCCATGCCGATGCCATTTCCTGTAGCAATTGAAATGCAAGATTGATTGGATCAAGGCTAATAATATGCTCATTTACATAAATATATACTCAGCATTGTTCAGTGTCATTTTAAAATGGTTCTGAGCTAAACCAAGAGTTTTTAGAGGCAATAAAATACTAAAGAATGCAGAATACTAAAGAATACTAAAGAATAAAGAATAATAATAGTAAAGAATAATAAAGAATAATAAAGAATGCAGTCCTTCCAAAAGAGTTGGCCAAAAATTATTTAATTTCTTTTGTTTAAAGTGAATTCTAAACAAAGGTATCAAACCAATTATTTTTAGGAGCTGACATTAAGATACTCAGAATCATTAGCATTGACAAAGAGCTAAAACTCAGTAAGTTTAAATTATAAAATAGCAAAGATTTTCTGTTCTTCTCCACAGCTCGAAATAGACCAATCACAGTTTTTTCTCCTTGATGCTACATACCATTTAACAACCTATGCAATAACTACAGTATCTTTAAGGAATGGAAATATCATACACAATAGCGAATAATAATGAATGTTACCACTGGCAGGATTCTGTATGTACTTTCTTTATTACTGGGACAGAATATATGCATTTTTTATATTGACTATATTTTCTACCTGCTTACCATTTACTTCTATGGTGTTCTGTGTTAAATTGCCCTAACATTGGATTCTTTTCTTAAACACAGTACTTGCCACAAAAAAAATCCAAGGAGTCTTGCTTCATGTGGACAATCTTCTTACTTCACATGAATACACACCAGTAAATTGAACTATAAAAGTAATCTCTGTGTCCCTGCAGATCGTAAGATTACCAGACAGAAAAAAAAAAAATGTATTAACTCATTTCAGCCTCATTTTTTTAACCTCATCCTTCAGAAGTATTTCTCACCTCAAAAACTGCTAATAAATACAGGTAATGACCTTGCTTCAAATTAACTTACAAGGTGTCCTGGTTGAAAACTCCTGCTCATTTTTATCACACGGAGTATCAGTGACTTGATTAGTCTCTGATGAACCTTTTTAGGATTTAGAAAAGAGGAGCTGGGTGATACAAAGGAAGAGCAGCTGAGCTAAATAGCAGCTCAGATGGGAGAACAGTGACAGCCAGCTTCAGAGGAGACTGACTGTGCAGGCTGTGAGAAGGGCTTATGAAACTGTGTCCACGGCACTGATTCTCCCATCCACTGAGCTGTGATTAACACAGTTCCATATGAAGCTGGGGAAAAAACAGGATTTAGTAATATCTGCAAAACATATTGTTCTGAAGGAAAAATAGTCTAGTTTGGCTGGTGGGTCTAGGGTAAGTGCCAAGATAGCTAAATCATCAGCTCTCAGGCACTCCTGGGAAAGAGTGTGGAAAGTCCTCTGATTTTATACAGTGTGTTAAAATAGTTCTTTTGTTTGCATCATGTTGAGGTTGAATAAGATACCATCTGTGTTGAGTTTTACATCTTATGATAGGAATAATGACCATAATTGGCCTATAATCAGCTACTTCTACCCATAAAAGAGATATAAAAATGGGTACCACAGCAAAGTAGGCATGGATGGGTGCCCAGTTTTGGCTCTTGCCTACAAAGGTTCAAAAAATGCAGTAGGACTCTGCACAAATTGGAGGCAATGAGCTAATTGTCTCTATTAGTTTAAACCTTTCTAATTCAAAAATAATTAGAAAGACTTTGAGAATAGTAACACTTGTTTCACGTGGCAAGAAGGCACAAATAATCACAGATTATATGTGTATATATATATATATATATATGAGTCAATTAAATGTCCCCAGGATTGGCTTTGCGACTAAATGGCACAGAAGAACCTGTCAAACCTGTCCATACTGTTAAATTCTCTGATCCCCCAAATCAAGTGTCTGTATCCAAACTGCCATTGGGAATGTTTGCTTGCCAGTGTTGACTTCTGAACTGGGCCCAGGACTTTTTCAAGATGGGCTACCAGCCTTGGGCCAAAACTGTGCCTGGAAACTTTACAGTTTAACAGTGTGGATGACTGAGACACAGGGTCCAGGATTGTCCTTGCGCTGCTGCATTTATTGCTGCAGATGTAGTCTCTATGCTTAGGTACCTCTCTGCTTATGTGTCCTCCATGTGTGACATATGAGCCCCATCAATTTAAAATTTTATGTAGGTAGGGGTAGAAAGATTGACTACACGAGGTACCACAAGGATGGCAAAGAAAACAGGCAAAATAAAGAGTGTTTAAATGAGAGAAAACCTACAGTGTGAGTTACACCTCATATACATTCTAATACTCTCTGTCTTTCTAGTCTGGGTTTTTCCATTGTTATTGGTTGTACTGCTTAGACTGTTCATGAGCATATATTTTTCATTCAGAAGGTTATTTCACAAATGCCAGAAAAATAATAAGTGAAAATCATAGTCTTAGTGTACGTCTTTGCCCCCTCAAAAAATTGTTACTACAAACATCTCACCTTGATTCTGCTTTTGAGTTCCTTAAGTACTTAGAAACTGAGATCACCAAGCTGTAGCTTAGGCCACATATCAGTACATAGAAATCATGATGAGACACCACTATTAACCTCTGATGTTCCTTTTGCAGTTGTTTTTTAGGGTTTTCTGTTAGCTTAAGTAGTTTACTTTCAGCAAATATCTTGCACATGGCTGAAGAGGGGAGGGTCACATCAGTCAGAGCCTGCTTAGGCCTCAGCAGAAAACTACATTCACAGGGCAGTGGTATAAGGAAGTAATAGGCAAAATTGTGGGAGAGGGATCAGGTAATTTGGTGATAGGACACTGCTGCCTTATGTAAAGAAATAGGTACATAAGCTTTTATTGGTCAGTTTTGGACCAGTTTTACTGGTCAGTTTTGCTTAAAATGAAATTGTCCTTGAAAAGGTAGCCCACATTACTTAGTGTTTCAAAGCTGTATGACAGCACTGGCAGGGAGTTGTATCAGTGAACACGTTTCCAAATAACCTTTGTGCTGGCAGGTGGGTGGTGCTGGAGCTCCAAATATTGCAGAGAAGTGGAGGCTGCCCGGGCCCTAAGTCCTGCCTCCTCTAAGCATAGGAGCAACATGAACAGCAAAAGTGAAGTGCATTGTTCAAGAGACAAATGTGTGCTCTGTCCCAGTGCAGACAGGGATTCTTCTGTGGTAGGTAATTCCACATAATTCCCAGGCTACGGCAGTATCTGTTCCATCTCAGTTCTGAATCCTTATACTTCTACTGGCACTCTTTTCCAGATGGGAGAGGAACAGGGAACAGGAAGCCTGTGATTCATCTGAGTAGTATGGACCATCTGTACCAAAACAGGAAATTAATTGGGTCTTCAAAGCTCCAGAACAAGGCTGTCATCATAGGGTCATCTATTTTCCCTGTGCCACTATGCTTCTTGTGAAATAAAATGCCTTTCTCTGCTCCCCTGGGAATCTGATTCTGTGTACTGAATAAATAAAACATTGAAAGCAAGAACAGGAATAATTTTCTTTCCCGTTTAAGTGTTTGCAGGCTAATTTATTCTGTGTTCGTATTTCACTTTTTTCTATCAACCTTGCACATTTTCTGTATTTTCATCCTTGTTTAAAACACAGTCTGTTTCACATGTCATTCTTTCTTAACAACATAATACTTGACACAATCTGCCCTCTGGATCCTTTCTGTGGTGTAATTATATTATCTTTGTTATTGATTTCTGTTGCTAGGGGATGAGGCCATGCCACTTCTGGACGGTTCTTCTTTGCAGTTCAGCTGTATACTTTTAACTCTTAAAGATTTTCCTCTTGAGAACACTGAGTGCCAAGTTTTTGAAGTCCTAAAAAATGCCAGCAATCCCAGAGGATGATTTTGTCTGAGGAAAGATTGCAAGATTTAATTATAAAATAGAAAAACAGACAGCAATTGGGAGAGATTCTGATCTTAGCTGTTCTTTTCTGAGAGCATAATTTGGCCAATGAACTTTGATTTATTTCTTTAGCCTTGCAATGTTATTTTTCAACAGTTTGAATGCTTCCAAGTTAAAGTGTTATAGGATTTATTTATCAGTTGCACACTTCCAAATGGATACTTTTTTTTTTTGAAGGGGCATGTCCTTTTGAAATACTTAAACTACTTTTGCTCTTCACTGAGCTTCTGCTTTTTTGTTGAACCTACATTCCCTTTTCCCTTCAGAACAGAAATTTGGTTCCACAAGATTAAAGGACTGATGCAGAATTTTTAAGACTTGAGTAACAGTTGAAACCAAAGGGAAGGGTGAAATAGCTGAAGGAGGATTTTTAAAACAAAATTGTTACTTTCAGTATAACCTGGGATTAATTTTTGGCTGGTTGGTTGGTTTCTTAAGGCAGCTTCAGACTGTGCTGTGCTGTGCTGTGCTCCTGAGTGAGACTTTCATATGCTCTTGGGATAAAATCTATGGCTTCAGACTTCCCAGTTAATCTCTCACAGTCTCACTGCAGCATTTCCCTATATACTTAGACTTTTGCCTGCCTCTCTGAGAGCCCACAGTACCACCTAAGGATTTTGGAAATTGGCAGCTCAGCTACTGTAGTCTACAAATGGTGGCTTGCTTAACTATGAGGTGCCAGGTAGGTGAAGGCAGGCTATGCCAGACCTTTGTCCCTGGTCTAGCTCAGCCTGCTCTGGGCTTTGCATCTGGGTGAGCTGCTGAGCCCCAGATGATGAGTTTTGTGGTTGGAAAGATCTGCCATAACATCCTGGCTGACTGCAGATACCTAAAATTGTTTGTCTGACAGCTTCAGAAAATATTGAGATATAATAGCAGACTATTTTAGAGGGGCTTTAACACACTATTTGATTGTATTTTTCTACTGTTTGCTTTCTTTGCATGAGGCTGCCAGATTCCACCTGGTATGCAGTAATTTTAATGCTTGAGATTCTGTAATTAAAAACAATTAATTTGATATGTGGCAGAAGGTGGGGGATCCTTTTTCTAACCTTTTTTTCTATTTGTCCTTAAAATTTGGATGGTACAGCGGTGTCTCTTGGAGACATTCTCAGAATTATGTTCTCTTGTACAAAATAAATATCCAGCTTGAAATGAATCTGGTATCAGAATCTGCAGTTACGTTTAAGTCTGTATCTGTGTTCCTGGCTTGGGCAGGGAAACATCTATATCTTTCCTTTACCTAAGACCATTTTCCTGGTAAGAAATACCCTTGTGCTTTCTGTATTAGTATGCTTTTCAGCCTGCTCTTCTCACTTTGGTGATGAATACCTAGGTGAAAACAGCAAATGTATCTGCCATTAAATTGGATAATGACACGGGGGAGTAGCCTCAGAAAATGACTTTTGAACTTTTAAACCCAAAGCATTTGCACCAGATGCTTTTTCGTGTTCTAACCTAGCCTGAAATGTGTCCTAAGCTAAACGTACTTGTGCTAAGGCAAAATGCACTACTTACAGCTTGTGTGGTGCTTGAATGAATCACGAGCATTATGTCCTTCAGTGCAGAGTCCTACTCTTTACAAACAGAAACCACACACTGCTTTCCTGTAAAAAACTGGTTTCTGCAGCAAGTCACAGCATGGCCCAGGTTTGGGTGGGTACACGGCTGGGTACAATGACATAGCTGGGTACGTAAATGTCTATGAAAATCATTGCCTCATTGCTGGCAACCTGGAAACAACAAAAATCCAAATGGATGCACTTTGTTTGTTTTTTGCCCCCCTGAGTTGTGCTGTTCCCAAATCCTTTCTGTCTGTCTGTCTTATGTGGTGTAGACCTCATGTTTAGTCAGACAGCCAACAAGGGAGATTATATATTCTAGGTTCTTGTCCTCTTCCAGGTACATGTGTAACATGTATATGCTACATGAGGTAGAAGCAAACTATATACTGAGAAAATTATTCATGATGACATCTCCTAAAAGCGTGGCACAAAAGAATTGGTGGACAATTTTTATGTGAGCAAAAATATGTCAGATGCTCATGAGAGGAACAGGGGAAAGCATTAATGTCTGCAGAGGGCTCTGTCTTTTTCAAATGCAGAGTTAGAAAACAGCGCTTCCTTTAAACCTCATAAAGCTGAAGTCTTACTTTCTGCTAGAAGATCCCTGTGGTAAAGCCAGTCACCCTTTATGAGCACTGTAGGAATACCATCTTTAGTTACAGCTGTCAGAGACAGACTCTTCTCTGCCTCCTCCCTTGCCTGCTGGCGGAGTTCCCAGATTGGACCCATTTGGCTGACAAGTTGCCCACCTGCATCAGCCAATCGTGTGCAAAGGCATCCCAGAAAACTTGACTCCCGTCTCCCTCAAGGTGAGAGTAGCTCCGTGACAGACACTCAGCACGCAAAGTCTCTCAGCACCAGGGGGTGTGAGATTCCCCTTCACACTGTGCCGAGTCACACACAGCTCCTGACACAATCTGCAGTGAGGATGCCCTCCAGCTGCCTCGCTGGTGCTGGAGCCAGCCAAACCATTGAGCACTTACCTCAGCAATTTCTGTTCCTTAATGAGCTTAATCCTAAGGAACTGAACCTTTTTTCCTACATGTAATATAATAAATGCAAATGAGCAATGTGCATGGGAGGAAATGAGGTGAAGCAGAACTGTGTATGTATTTGTACAATGCTTATTTAATCCACTTAAATTCTCTCTTATTTAGAATGATCCTGTTTGTTTCAGATCACCAGTATAAATATAAACCTTCTCACTCATGTTATGATCTGAGTCTTCAAGAAAGCCCTTTGAAGAAGAATTTACACCCTGAGCACTCTTGTTTATATATCCATTACCTCTTACACCTTAATTTACACCCATAGTTTATACAGCAATACGAAAGTTTTACAACATGAAATATACATCTGTGGGTAATCCACTAAAAACACTTATTTACAGTGAGAGCAATACAGAAGGGGATTACTAACAGCTTTCCTTTCTCTACTACTGCTGCAGGCAGCAAAATAGTGGAATTAAATTTAGCTTTATGTGCTGTCTAATCAGATGATTCCAGGATTATGGACTCTCTCTGGCAGCTATGGCTATGAATACATAAAACTGGTCAGTTGTGCAGTGTTGCATTTGTGCTCCTGCCATTGAATTAGCTCAAGGCAAGCTTTGTGAGATGGTAAGAAAAGGACTGGAAAGGGTTAGGAGTCAAGGGAAGGATGTTGGACAGCTGGGGTTGATTTGGATTGGTACAATTCCATTGGAGTCAATAAGACTGTCTGAGTAATGACTCAATACAGAATTTGGCCATAACATTTAGATCCAAGAAAAACGGTGTCCGCAGTTCTACGGAGACTGAGTATTGGTTATGTTTTTGAACATTATCATTCTCTTTCTGGGAAAACTTTTGGCATGACATTATGTGTTAGTAGAATCAATCTGCTTTGTACAGGTCCTATACCTGTAGATAAAAGCAATCATCTGTTTTATTGTAATTGTATAGCTTGCATGCTGTACAAAAGTTTCAACAAAAGCTTTGCAAACCCAGTCCTTGAATTTAATGAATCAGGTATTGAATTCACTGAGGTAAGTGATATAGGCACTTAGATTACATCCTTGGGCAATTGCTTTCTAGAATGTATCTTCAGTCTGATTTGGAATCCTGTGCTGTGCTCAGCATGGTAGAGGAGATGTATGCTTGCAGCCTTGTTCTTCACAGTGATTTTAAAGAGAATCTGTCAAAATTGTCAATTGCTCTATTTTAATTTTGCAGTCACCTGTCTGCAACTGCCCAGCCCCAGTGTTTCTTCCATTTTTGTTTCTTCCATTTTTTTACAGTTCTGTTGTGGAATCTTGATTCTATGAATACTGAAGTCCTGCCTGAGCTGGCAATGGGAAGTGCTAAGGGGTAGTTTTCTTTTTTTTCTCTGTGCTCTTTTGGTCACTTGGGATCACACGGAAGGCATCGACCTAATCATCAAAGACCCATTCTTCAAGCCCTTCCTTAATTTCTGCTCATTACTTACTCAGGCAAGGATCCAGTTGACTTCCTTGAGTTCAGCCTCAGCAAAAAAACAAATTAAGGACTTGGCCTCAGGTCTGATGTCATACTCCATTTCCTTTCACTTTAACTCTTCATTTTGTCAGGTAGGGAAACTGCACTAGAGAAGGTGGAGAGGGCTTGTTTTGATCATGGATTCTTTAAGTTACCAAACATTCCTGTTGGGTTTTTTTCTTTCCAAAACACAACATAGATGTCAGGTCTTGAGATATTTCTGAGAAAATGCCAGTGGTGTCACTGGCATATAAGAATCGAGTGGGGAAATTAGTACCAGTTTCTCTGAATACACAGAATATAAGCAGATATTTGAACAACTGATTTCTCATAAAGGCTCTGATTACTCATAAAGACTCTGCAGCCCTCTTTAGAGCTTTTTATCTTATCTGCTGCAGGTCATGATGGCATTTCCTGGCTTAAAGAGGACCCCAAAATGTCACAGGATAAGATAAGTGCTGTTTCCTGCCCTGGCACACCCAATGTTGCCTGCCATGCCCCCAAGGGCAAGCAGGCTTTGTTTCTCCATTCCATGGAGATAGACATACATATATNACTTCTTTACCACTGTTTGTTGATTCAGTTTATTCCCCATTTGAGAATGAAATTGTAATGCAAATAAATTAATAATGTGGAGTGCCAATTCCATTTTCCCCCCTCTTTGTTGTCAGGGAGACTTAGCTGACTTCAAGTTTTCCATTCTGAGGTCAGGGGCTTAGGCATGAGCAAAACCTCCCTCCGGCTATGCTCTGTTCTTGCATATTTAGGCTCCAAAGAACAAGACAAAAAAAAACTTAAGTCTTCTAGATCTCCTACTCCCAACTGCTTCATGAGTGCTCTGAAAGGGCCTTGCCCTTTCCAATTCAAGTTAGCATCTCAGATTCAAAAGAGCAGACAAATGCATGATTGTTCCATAGATATGTCTGCCTCAGTCGAATGTCATTACTGGAATGCTGTCAGAGTAGATATCCTGTAGTTTCTTTGAGACAGATGCATTCTGTCTGTGCCAAATATATTGGCAAACACACAAGCACACACGCACACACTCACACAAATACATTTGTTGAGGGTTCCCAAGCAACATAGCTGCATGCAAATATGAAAGATAGCTAGGGAAGCAAGGCAATCAACAATCCTGGGCAACCCCAACAGATGATGTTGTGTGGATTCTGACACAGAGTAGATGGCAATAAAATTCTCTTGGTCCCTCTGCAGAAGTGGCATTGGCCTCTGTGAGAAAATACCTTAGAGTAGTAGAGCTCAGCAAGTGAGGTTTGGAGCAATGAGAAACTTGCACCTTCCCTTCAGCTAACAGGTTTCAGAGTGTTTTCAAGCTGAGTAAAATATTCACAGCCACAGACCTTTCGAGTTTCTTTTGTGCAAAAAAAAAAGCACTTTGGTAATTTCCAGTAGGCGTAAACCAAAATTTATGAAGAACAACCATGTGCTCACAAATGAGTTGCTGCAGCTCTATTTTTGCATGTGTTTGAATTTTGATAGGAAATACTCTAAATGGCCTTAGTTACCTCATTGGTATTTGCCACGTGTTGTTTTTTGCATCCGTTTCACGTTTTTCAACTATTAATTAACTTTACTGAGGGACCAGACATGATGGGCTTCCTCCCACCCCAACTGCCCCATATGTTATTTCATTATAACTCAATTTTTCACAGCTCTTTCTTCCTCCAGCACAATCATCCATTTGGCTATTGGCTTCTGTTCTCTTTTCACACTTTCCTCTGAGTACCTGCACATTCTCTAGGTACAGAGAAAAAGTAGCTCAAAGATTCTGAGCCTGCTCTGTGGCATATGGGCTCTGCCTTTCTTTCCAGTTTGCAAGCAAGAGCTTCAGCTGGTGTGAATTGGTGAAACCCCATTGCCCTTCAGTGGAGCTGCAATGGTGTGTACCAGCAGAAGATCTGGTAGTCTTTAGCTTCTGCTTGTTTCTTCAGCTATTCAATCATCAGGAGACCCCTACTGGGACACAGGTGAAGCAAGGAGAAGTATCTCTATAGCAAAAATTTCAGGATCCATTTTAAGGAAACAGACTGGAACATCATTGTGATATAGTTATTAATCACACTGTCAATTTGGAGCTTGATCCCACTCTTCCTCGGGCCAATCAGAGAAGTCATGCTGCTCCTGTGAAGCAGAATCAGACCCTTCCTGAGGATGGGAATAAATACCAGTCCAATTCTTTAGTCAGTCTTCAGCCCATGAATTCTAAGTAGTTTCACTGATGACAGTGTAATAATTGTACAGTCAAGAACTCCATCTGCAATAAACACAGCTCCCACTAAGAATGGGGGGGGTTCATGGAAAAGCAATTAATTTTCTTCACCAGAATTTTGCCCTGAATTGGATGACTCAGCTTTTTAACAGAATTTAAGAACCAATGCTGTATAAATAATAACTTTCATTTTTATTCAAAGAAAACTCAAACCTATTTAATCCAGGGCTTTTTTATTACCTACCTTGCTCCTTAGCAAACTCTAACAAGGAAACAAATAGGCTACATAAATCACTTTTATGCTACTCGTGTCCCTAACAGGGGATAGGTACATTTATATGTCTATATATATGTTTGTATATATATATATATATATTTAGTTATATTTATCTATTTATATTTATGGATTGTGCACATGCACCAGCTCACAGAGAGAGGAAATGGATGGATCAGAGAAAAGGAAGGCGTCATTTCCATCAGCAATATAATGCAGATGTAAAATTTATGGACTGCAGAGTGTTTCAGGAAACAAAGGACAGGCCAGAAATTTTTGAATTTTTGTTTTTGGAGAAAGCTTAAAGTTGTTATTTATTCTGTTTCACCCAAACTGTTATTTATTGCAAAACTTTGCAGCCAGTGAGGAAATATTATATATTCCTTCTTTAGCTCGAACAAAGGTAAGAATGGTATAACCTAGCACCTGAGAAAAGAAACAGTTTATTGAAACAGCTTCTTTTTCTAAAATGTCAGACCTCTGGCCATGACATACTTTGAATGGTACTTTACAGACTGGGTCTTTCTTGCTGTTACTTTTATGTAATACTTTGTTGATTCTACCAGTTCTCAGGCATAGATACTAGGAGGACATGGCTGTGGGTAAGCTGGTTCTGTGCAGCATGCTGATCACCACAGTATCTGAAAATCCACCTCTGCTCTTCAGCAAAGTGACTGACAAAAGTGGCTGCAGCACCAAGATACTCAAAAATCACAGGTTCTGTTGCCTTACCACAGGCAGTGACAAGCAGGAACAAATGCATTCTAAAATAACCTCAGGAATGCACAGCTTTGTTATTTTGTTTTCTTTTCTGTGCAAGAGGAGAACTTTTTTCTTAATTACTTGGCCACAATTAAAACTAAACTGCTCTGTTAAGTTTCTTGCAAACTGTCTCATGAGTAGTGCAGCATAGAGGCAGGATCAAGTGCTTTATTTCTGGGAACACTTTTAGAAACTAAAAAAAAGAACAAAAGTTTTGTGGGTTCTTCAATTTGCGAGCAGCATCCGGTAGAGTTATGTCACTCTACCTTGTTTGCAGCAAACAATATAACATTAGAAACTCCCTGAGAAGAAAACGGTTTTTAGTTTCTTAAACATCAGCCCTGCTTTTACTAAGTGGAGGCAGGGCTCATTTCAGTGGTTTTGTGCAGGAATTCATATTTTATGGATTTCCAACTATCATAAGCATTCTAGCCATGTTACAAAGGGAATTTTATACCACATGTAGGTGGTTTAGTTTCTTTAAGAAGTGTTTGCTTACTTAAATAATACCATGTTCAGTGCCTACCTTCCACTCCACATTCCTGCCTCCTACTTGGTCTTACAAATTTCCTACTTGACCATCTATGCCTTATCTTCTCAAGGTCTTTTTCAGTGGAAAGAGTAACTAGAGAGGCTATGTTCTTGTCTGAGGGAGAATACTCAGATCCCTCTTCTTAGCTTTCACTCGTTCTTTGCTTTCCAGTCAAAAGTACAAGTGTTTCAGAATGTTGTTTAACTTCAACATAATGGAGAAAAAAATATTTTGATATCTGAGAGTTTGGAGATTGCAGAGACTGGTAGCTAAGAGCTGCCAACAGCCCAGACCACTTAGTATGTATGTTTTAGACCCCAAAAAAGTGGAATTCCAATTAGGAAAACAAGGCTCAAATTTTCCAAGTTAGTCTAAATAACTGTAAGAACTAGAATGCTCAGCCTCAGTGAGAATACCAAATCAATTTCCACAAACCTCTACTTTTACAGACAATCCTGGTTACCATATCCAAACCCACAAGTTCTTTGTTATTTAAATCATAACTATCAAATTGTATTTCACTTTTTTGATAAAACCACAAAAAAGTACATGATCCTAACAAAAGGAAAAGCAGGTGGAGAATGAAGATAGAGCTAATTTTTACCACCTGGAATCACTGAACTCTCTCTTTATGAGATTTTTATGTGATTCAGGGCCAGTGAAGAAATAACAGTCCATAAAATTGAATCAACACTCATTAAATCCAGAAGGTGAAGTTAGTTTACATGTAAAATAATCTACAAAATCAATGACCTACACAGTTTCTCTATGGCTGTTTATGTTAACTGCATTCAGGGTTAGGGGAAAATTTGTCTCTGGGTAGGTCAATATAATTTTCTAGAAGTTAACTGAGCTGCTCACACACTGAAATTGGTCCTTTATGTTTTGAATGTTAGCAGTTCAAACTATAGTTTGGAAAGTATTGGTAGCTACAACAAGGATTTTCCATTTGCATATTGCTGCTGTATCTCCTAGCCTACACAGGCGATAAGGATAGCATCTGATAGGACACATCTGTGACTGAGGGCTGAGCTTGTTGAGGAGTTGTAGTGCTGGAAAAGCCCTGGGGAGAGTTCTGGCTGACTCAGTCAGGAAATCAGCAGTGTGTGCTGCACTGTTAGTTCTGCATCCAGCACGTACACTATGGACACCATATATCCCACTTGCAAGCCAGGAGCCTACACCTGCTGTACTGAAAGGTAGGGAAATCGCAAAGCTGACCTCAGCTTATAGAGGAAGTCCTTACAAGCTGGCAGAGGCTATTCAGCCATTGAGCCTTAAATTTACACAGGGAAAGTATCTGTAAAATCAGTAGATGAAATGGATACATGATATTTTTTAGATACTATAGTATGTGATAGTATGGCACACCAATATTTTTAAGAATATCATGCATTTGTACTGGCATTTTTCAGATGTGGACTGCAGAAGAAAAAGAGGTGATATGAAAGCTTCTTCATTGACATATCTCTACATTTCCATTGACACCACCGTGTAATTTCATGAGCTTCTAAATGCTTTCTGTGCCCTCTTTTCCTTTATCATTCCTTAGGTGATCCAAAAAGTGCCTGGGTAATAATCTCTAGTGACCTGTGGTGATAGGAAGGTATGTATATCTGTAACTTCACAATCACTTCCTAAAGCAGAAATTACTACAAACCGCTCCAAACTGATGCTTTAGATGACAGTGTCAAACACAAGGATGTGGGTCAAACTTTTCTTCTCTTGTCAGTGTGAGGATTGTCTACAAAGAAGAAAGCCCTTTGAAGGAAATGAGCAAAGTCATCAGCATTTGTGAACATAGAGTGTGCAAGCACATTCTCTCATGAAAATTTATTTTTTAAAGATGAAATGCCCAGCATTCATCAAAGTAGATGTCAATTAATCTAATCACAGAGTACAAAATATTTCAGTTGTTAACTATATTGGCACATATGATTATGTGTGATTATTTCCTGCTGCCTCAGCACTGTGGCATAGTTTTTATGCATCCTTCCCCAACTTGCTTCTCTTTTCCTTGCTACTCACAAATGGTATTAAACTAACATATTTCATCAGATGCTTCCCCTCCACAAGAATTAATGTGCAGCTGGAGCAGTTGAGGGAATAGGACAAGCAGTAGGGCTTGACAAAGAGAGTGCATTGCAAACAAGAGGCCTGTATTGACGGGTTGCGCAGGGCTTTGGCCTACCGGATATGCTCCTTCTTTACTGCTTAATTATCTTCACGGAAACATACTTTTTGCATACCCAAGAAAAATCACCTCATTCTGATTTATGATTGCTGTCTCTTACTCTGCCAGTCCTCACCTCAGCAAAGAGCCTGACTGTTCCCAGCAGCCTCTGCAGGCCTGGGGGCAGCAGGTGCCCGAAGCCATCCCATCTCCAGGCTGAACCAGCCCCACTCCCTCAGTCTCTCCTCACAAGACAAGTGCTTTAGCCTCGGCTGCCTCAGGAACTCTCTGCTGAATGCATTGCAGTTTATTGACAGCCTTCATGCATCCAGTGGCACAGAGATGAAGCCAGTATTCCAGAGACAGCCCAACAAATGCCTGGCGAAAATGAGTAACTGTTTCCCCCCTTTGGAGTGTATGTTCCTGCTGAGCAGCCCAGGACACTCAGCCTTCATCCCTGCCACGATCCTGCTGGCTCAGGTTCAACCAGGTGCGCCCCAGGACCTCAGTCCCTGCTCCACGGAGCTGCTGCCCAGCCAGGCAATCCAAGCCTGCTCCCTGTTGGGTGTTGTCTGTCCCAAGCACAGGGCAGAGCCGGGGTCCTGACTGAATTTCATGAGGTTTGCTGTCAGTTCATTTCTCCCGTCTAGCTCCTTCTGAACGGCAGCCCCACCCTTGAGCACATCAGCTGAGTCCCCCACATGGCCCTCCCCTACAGGTCGTTGCAAACTTGATGAGGATGATTCTGTCTCCTTCTGCAGACTCAGGCCAGGTCCTGAGGCTCAGGACCCTGAGCAAGGCCCCATGTAACCATTTACAAACGCTTGCATGTGACTTTTTTTCCACCCATTCTTAATTACAAGCTAAATTTGTTGCAAGTATTGTACCAAAAAAAAACCCTTGGACAGTAAATCTGTCCAAACATGATGTTTCCAGAAAGCTTGTTGCAAGATGGTCTAAAGAAAATAAAATTAGGCTGCCAATATATTTTGTAAGGCAGCAGGAATTGATGGAGTAATTTCTCACATTATTTTGGCATTTTCCTATCTGACTAATTTATGGGGTTGGTGAAAAGTGACTTAGACCTCACTTATGGCTTAGTTCTAAAGTACCTCCAGAAGCAAACATGGAGGAGTGTCAGCATGCCCAAAACTGAATTGAAGACCTATATAACAAAAAGAATAATGTGTGAGTGGCAGGAAACTGTTCAGGGAGAAAAAAAATCACTGTGGTCTAATTGTATTTTTGTTTATCTTTGAGCCCAACTCTGTGATGCTCATGTAGCCCTGACCTCAGAGATTGTTAGCAGGGTATTTCATTAGAAAAAAGCAGAATAAGACATTCTTTAAAGTTCGAATCTCTTTACACTACTAAAACACGCACACACAAAGAGGCAAAATGCCAAAAATGACATATTTAAAGCACAAACGATGCAGAGCCAGAAATTCCCTGGCTTTGTTAGAGGTGTGAATATTCCTATGTAGTTTTTACTCTGAGTTTTTGGCTCTGTTCTCACTTAGTTGTCATCTTTATTCATAAGCTCAGATATTCTGCTGAGTTTGTCAACTGCCTCTTTGCTGCTGTGGCCAAATGTGTTTTCTTCTGGTTTAGAATATTTCTTGCAGATCCTCTCTTTGGCAATACGTTCTTGTTCATTTGTTGGCTTGATTTTGCTAAAAGGATGGGAGAGGTAGGCTTGCGAAAGTAAGGAATTCTTTCTCTTAACTCTCCCACGGTTTTTCATTTGCCATCTTGCCTGCACAATTAACAGGTTAGCTGATATGATCGTTTTTCTTTTTTTAAGAGTTCCAGTGAGAATTTTGTAAATTTGTCCAACTATTCCCACTTGAATGTCTGTCATCTTCAGTGCAGCTCTCTGGGTTTGTATTCCATGGGATAAAGTGCTGTGTTAGAAGTACCCAGCCACCCTGAGTGACTTGGTTTGTACACACAGTACAGCTCGACTTCAAGCAGACACTAGCTGCAGAGATGGAAGCAGCAGGACTGCATCAGCCCAGCACTAAACCCAGGCTAATTAACCTTCCTGCAAAGCTTAACACATTGCCCAAATCTTTACAGCATCTTAGGTCACACCTTGTTTTTCCTCCTCTTGAATATGTGATATGGCTGCTTGGTGTCTGAGCAGCACTCTTGAGCATCACTCCAGTGTGCCCCCACTAATTGTATGGAACTGGGAATATCTTCATGACCATTGTAATAAAGTTTACCATTCCTAAAGCCCCTTTCCTTTTGGCTCGAATAAGCCAGTGTACTAGGCAGCAGAAGAGAGATGCACTGAAACCATTTTCAAAAGCAAAACAAAAATGGCTCTGTTATCTGTAGACCTGAATGGGAAAAGTATAACACCTCAGAGAGAGAGAGAGGTACTACACAGAGTGGCAAAACTACCCTTGAAGGCACAAGGTCGTCAGTTTGTACACTCTGTCTAAAAGCATAACAATGATTGAGCCCAGAAAACTTTTAAAACCCACCTGCAAAGATGTCTCATATTGCTGCCTTTGTTTTGAGGTCTTGAATACTGTCATTGATTTTTTTTTTTTTTTTTTTACTTTTTTTTTTAGCTGCATTCCTCTGACAAAATAACTGTGGGAAGAATTAAGTTGGGGGTGAGCAAATGAGGAGAAAGAGGAGCAGTGATGGTGATACCCATTGGGGCAGAGGTAATTCCAGGTCACAGCACACAGACAAGGTCCAAGAGGCCTCCCTTGATCTGAACACAACTGGTCTGTCACCCAAACCAGCCATGTGAGCCTATAGCATCCAAGCTGCTGTCAGTCCTGTTCTGGTGGTCCTTCCATGTGGACTTATTTTACTGTCATAAAATATTAAGTTAATAGCCTTAGCCAATGTCAATAATTTCTGGTTAATGCATATTTTTCCAGTTGTAGAGCAAAATGTAGCCATATACAGCTAAGCCGTTTTTATTGTTTACCTAAGAAGGCTTAGCTTTGAGACAAAATCTTGGTCCCAAATTTATCCGTCTTTCCACATAAAGCATATAAGATGCCAAGAAGTCTTGAGATTTTTTGAAGACCAAGATATGGCTAGTGTAGGTTTATATTGTTCATTTAAATTCGTGGAGCTAATGCGATCCTTGCTAGCTCAGGATCGAGCCTCCAGACTCAGTGGAGGATTTTACTAAAATTAGAAACACCAGGTGTGTTACTGATGTATCTCCAAGTTGCTTGTAAAGAGGTGGCAGATGTTAAAACATTCATGATTTGTAGCATCTGAGCTTAAGGTGCAGATACCCACCGCGATGTGAAAAGTAGGATAGGAGGCAGACAAAACTGGAGCATTCAGTCTGCTTATTGAAAAAGAAAATACTGCCAGGGAAAGGGTTCAGGGAAAAGTATAGAAGTGAAGCATAGAAATGGCATGGGAATTTTGTGACCATTGATGTGAGAGAGACTTAGGCATTTAGCTTGCTTTCTAAGTACAGTGTTGCAGTGGCAGAAGCAGCCTCTAGTTTTAACTGATTATCACCTCTTTAAAAATGTTTAGGGTGAGCAGACATAGTACTTCCTTAAATACTGCATAAGATATCATTTATCAAAAAAAAATTGGTGCCATTTGGCACCTGCTGTAATTGCTATGATGGAAATAGCAATAGGTAACTATCAGAAGAATGGGTGCCACATTTTTTAACAGCTTACAGCTATTTTATGTATTTATAATGGCCAATGAATAAATGATGCTACATACATTTTACATATCTGTGGAGTAGTGAATCTGAGATTAAATCATACATAACGATTTTTAGGTGCCAGATACATTTAATATATTGAAGGGAAAATTTATTCTATGTGAAGCATGAATATAATTACAAGTATGTTGGAGTGTTTGTGGGAATTCTTTCTATATCTGTAGAAAATTATTTGGTTCTAGCAGTAGACCCAGCACAATACACGAAGAGCAGACCCACAGACCTCACCCCAGCTGTTTAGGTCATCTTCTAATCTTTAAAATCAAATGCTAAATATTCTTGTTTTAACTGATCCTGCCCCTGCTTGCTACTACAGTCTTCAACATGAGGCACTAAAAGAGACATGAACACAGTTGAGCATGTTCATAAATGAGTGCTGAGGAATTTAAAAATGAATAATTATGAAAAAATTACATTTCTTTCCTGTAAATGAACTCCCCCCTCTCTTAATCAGTTAAAAGTGTTGTTCAAATAGTAAGAAAAAAATTATTAATTTTTCCAAACAAAATGTCTGATTTTTTTTTTTTTTACTCACTGGAAGGAAATGAGATAATCTTTAAATAATGAAATTTTTTAGTCATTTTTTGACTGTTAAGGAGAAAGTACATTGTCTGCCAGGCAGACGAATCTTTCATCAAAGAATTTCAGATGTGATTTTCTTTTCTTAATGTAATAAGACACTATGCATTTTGTCCTCAGTTCTCTGGAAGAGATATCAAAGAAGCAATTAATATCAAACTGAATGACTGACCAACCATCTGCCAATTCCAACACATTCAATACAACTGATGCTTTATTCAAATACAGAGTACAGATTCTGCCACCAGAAGAATTGATTTAGGTCAGATGGGAAGGGAAGAATAATATGTAGTTATGCATATAGTGAGACCTGCTCATATAAGACTTTGATGCAGTAGAAGTGTTTTTCTGCTACAGTAAAGGAGAAAAGATAACAAGAAACTTGCAGTGTGTTGCAATATATAAGATTGAAGGCAAGTAATACTATATCTTTGCTTGTCATGAAGTTGTCTGGTGAAGGGGAGGAGTTGCCTCGTTACAGAAGGATTTGCTATTTAAACTCACATATTCAGAGATGTTAAAAGGATTAAAGGCTCAAATCTGATTTTTTTTTTTGGTGGACTTGGGCAACATAATCCTCAGGCAGCACTTAACTCTCATGTTTTGACATCACAGAAGGCAGCTGCAGGGACAGGAAGCCGTCCAACAAAGGGAGAGGAAATCCTGGGTTGTTGGGTTCAATAGAATATAAATGAAGAAGACATTATACTGAATAAGGAATCACAGCTTGCAGAAGACATTTTGTGTCAGCTTCTGACCACTGATTTGGTGACAGCCTATAAATCGACTCCAAAGTCAGCTGCAAAGCCATGTGAGGTTTTCTACAACCTTGGGATCTATGGGTCTGCACTATATTTTTCCTCAGTTGATTTTCTTAGCTACGGAGGGGTGTGTTAGAATCTTTTCTGGAAACAAGGAGGAAAACCCCTCACATCTGTTAGCATTTCTGTAGTTACACAGAAAGTATCCTCAAGTCACTATGCAGGATGTGAGGGGAAGTTAGACGAAATGTGATTTCTCAAAATAGGATTGTCATGGCTGGTTGTACAGATCCCAGGTTTTGGTAGAGAAAAAACAATCATAACAGTGATCAAAATTGAAAAGGATAGTTCAGAGAATACCAGCCTTTTCCTTTCTTTTTTAAAATTTTTTCTCTGTTAAAATAATGCTCCTCTACTGCATGACATGGACAGAAATCAGGAAGGGTCATATCAACCAGGCTTATCTACACAGCACAGAATTCTGAAAACAGGCAAAAAGCACTCAAACTTTCACAGAAGTGAAAGTGCTGGCTTATTTATTCTTGAGACTCTTAGAACCCCTGCTTTGATATTGCACAGAGCCAGTCCATTCAAGAAGACATGGATTGTGAGTCACCAACAGCTCTATGGTATGAGTAAGTTGCAGCTCAGGACATTTATGAGTAAAGTTTGAAAACAGAACTTGCTTCTTGTCCTGAGGGCTTTCTCCTGAAAGATACTTCTAAGCTCAGCTATTCACCCAATGCATCCTTTGCCTTAATAAAAAATTGGAGGTAATTAGCAGCACGTGAAAACAATTACTAACAATTAAATCTCTGTTCATATAGCCAAGCACATTGTAAAGACAGTATAGCAGGTCTCCTGTGGTCCCTTGTAGAAAACTTATGCATTCGTTTTAAATTACATAGTAGTGCTTAAATCAGACTTTTTCCTGTTATACTTTGTATGTCACTGGTCAGTGAAGATCTTTGTTTAAAATAAGGAAAATTAACTGACATGAATTTTCAATCTCATTGACTTAATTTGGTGCAAAGGAAGGAAACTTTCTGCTTCTAAGGAAACATTAACTGCTTTTATGTAATCTGACACTCTTGCTGTATCTGCCATCTTAAAATATTGCTGCTGACATTTGTCACCCTAATGAGTGCAAGGAAGTGAATTTAGTGAACTTAAAATAATTCCAATTCTTTAGCAAAAATTATGCCTGCTGCTATTTTCTGCCACTATTGGGGAAAAGGGTAGACAACCTCTAGCCTAGAGTCTAGCTTGTCTGCAGCCAAACTTGCTTCTTGTGAGAGGTTCTCCCCCCGTGCATTCTATCAAATTGCACCTCCAGAGCAGTGTGCAGATAATCACACCGTGGGAAAGTTGGTTGGAGTTCTTGACATTAAACCTTGCTAACCCTTGTGTGCAGCTGCTACAAAGAGGAGCTCTGTTTTGCCTTTCTCAGCACCTTCCAGGGGCAGCTGTAGGCCCTGTTCTTAATGACCTTGCTGCGCTGGCAGAATGATAGCTTTGATGGCTGCTTACAGGTGGTGAGGTAATTCGGTTTCCCTGTATTTCTAGATACTGTTTCCTACTTCCTGTTGCTGAGCATGTTTGCTCAACAACACAAAGCATCAGAAGGCCAGGTTTTAGTCCAGTTTGCTGGCTCTTTAGGCCACCTTGCCCAGTTCTGTTTCAGTACTGAGACCTGTCTTGACTGAAGGACAGCCCTGTCCAAACCAATCCACAGCACTTTCACCCTGTCACTCCAGAAGTACTTGCAGTCTTGGAGGGAAACAAGGGCACAGGCACATCTTTTGGCTACTTTCACTTGTATTAAGAAGTGAGCTGAAATGCAAACAGATTTCTCTGTACCAGTTTCTTGACAGCAACAGAGAGCTCTATGAAAACTTAATGATTTGGCTGCCTGTTGAGAGGTATAATATATGCAATTATCTCCCAATAGACTTCTGCCCTAAAAAGTATCTTTTTCCATTTCACTATTTTCATTGTTATGCCACATAACATGAAAGTAGAAAGGACAAATGTAACTTTTTTAAAGATGCTTCTTACTTCGGATGTGAAACTCTTAGTGGCCCTTGTAAGTTAATACGCATTAAAATACACAATCAGACCCTGAGTATCCCAGGAACAGGTGGTGAATTGACTGCTAAGGGCTAATTTTCATTTAAGGTACTCTGATTGAAACTGAATCTAGTGGAAAGGTATAACTCTCAAACCCCCTGCTGCTTAAAATGTTCTGTTTTATTCCTACTACTATACTTCTTTTTCTTTTTTTCAAGATTGGGAAGATTAAAAGATGAATGAGATCTCAAAATTGAAAGACAACATGTAGCCTTAGGAAAATTAGATTTTTATTTCTTCCTGATAGCACTAAAGTTAAAAATTATTAACCTTGTATTCCAATTCCCTTCTCTGGGTTTCCAAATCTGTGTTATTTCTTATGAATCTTTGTTTAATGAAATATGAAAATCCTGTAACTCCTTCATCCACAGTGATGCTTAGTCTTTTCTAATAATAAAAAATAGAAACCATTTTTACAAGATGAATAACTAAATACCTCTGTATTCTGGCAAAACAAATTGTACTATAAATTTTTTAGAGCTGGAAGTTGTAAGATGTAAATTTTTACTTTAAAAAATACAATTTATTTTTTTAAAAATATGACCATTAACAATGGTATTTATTTTATACTTAACAATTGTATTTAAATAACACTGACTACTACTTCCTTTTTCGGACTTTTCCTCAGGATGCATTCTTATATTACTATTTCCCATGCTTATAGGGTAGGTCTGTAAGTGTTTCAATGTTTTTCAATCCCTTTTTAGTCCTTCTGCTTTACTTTGTTCTCTAATTTTTAACTAAGTATTTAAAATGGAACTTTAAAATATTTTTGATGCTTCTGTAAGGATTTAATCAGAAGTTTTTGCCAAACTTTGTGACTAGCAGAATACTTTCAGTTGTGTCATTGTTACCTTTCTTTGATAAATAAATTATTCACAAGAAATAAAAGTTATGTCATTTGTAGGGCTGTCCGGTGCAGGACCAGAAGCCAGACTTTGATGATTCCTGTAGGTCACTTCCAACCCAGGATAGTCTATGATTTTATTATTAAAAAAAAAAAAAAGGATGTTTCCTAGTTCTTTACAAAGACTTCTTTGTAGTTAATACTGCAGAAATGTAGAGAATGATTTGGGTGAACTTGGTGATCCTCAATGTTCACTAACAAGGGAACATAAAGACCAGAATTATTTCAATGGGTTATATGTAAAATGGATCTCTAGGTTACAGTGAGAAAATAATAGCAATATTATTTCATCACAAAAGGAAATACCTCTGTAGGAAATGAGAAACCATGCAGACAACTGATAAAGTCAGTGCAAGAATGTTTTGTTGTAATGGAATTATGAAGATGAATACATTTTGAAATATTACTTTTTTTATTTAATTGAATGTTGTGGTTACTGTTTCATAGTCAATACCACAGAAAAGACTGTACAGGCTATATCTGTACATAATTTGAAAATGCAGACATTCACCACTTACTTTTCAGGGTTGAAAACATGAAAAAATTCAGATATCTTCTAAAGAAATATGTAAATATTAAAAATGTAATACAAACTCTCTGCTGGTTCGGACTCAGTGTAAATTTAAAAAAAAAAATATATGGATGTAACTTCCAGTGAAGTACAGTGGTGTGTTCCGTCTCTTCTGTATTTATGTCAACAGCATTTGGGGAGAGAAGAAAGGGCAAGTGATTGCCCTTCAGTGCTACCTCAGAACCCCTAGTCTACATCTGAAACACAATCTGCCTCTCTAGCAGCGTTTTCAGGACTTCATGCAGTATTTGGCACTAGACTGGCACAGTTTAGATCGTAGTTTTCAGGGGGTCGTTGCAACAGTTGTGAAAAGCAATGGTTGGACTCGTTGATCTTAGAGGTCTTTTACAACCATAATGGTTCTATGATTCTATAAAAGATCCCAATTGACAGCTCTGTACAGTGAACTCTTCTGTTATTTGGTCCGCAGAAAATGTGCAGCAGCTGGTACAAGGCCTCTGCACTTCAGAACCGCCAACCTGCAGAACTGCCTGGGGAAGCAAGAGGAAGAATCTCATTTCTCTGCCTGTACCACTGCTGGGATTAAAGGTATTGACAGTCACCCTTGTGTAAAAGACTTCTGTGAGCATAAAAGGAGAGCAAAGTGCTGAGGCAAAAGGTACCAGAAATGACAGATGCCTTAGCAAAGGTGCTTTTTAAGTGAAATTAATTTGGCTTCAGTGCAAACACTAGCAAATTACGGCACAAGACCCTGCAAGAATGTTGTAGTTACCAGAAAGGCATTTATACATGGATTTTTTTAAAGCCTAGGGGATTCAGACTTAAAATTAAATTCACAAGCCATCAAACACTGGAAAGTTTGAAAATTCATAGTTAGGGTCCACAAACTTACTTGGCTTGCTCCCGTGGATGATAGCTGTCTTCCCAAATTCTCTTTTATCTCTGTTGTAGGAAATGGTAATTTTTTTGATAAAGCATTTTTAAAATACTTTAAGAAGTTGGCAAATTTGAAAACACTGTACTTTACTTGCACAGAAAATTCAGGAAGAGATCAAACTATGTGTGTGGTTTTGGTTTTGGCTGCCCCTTCTCTGTCCCTGAGATGCTGATGAGCTAATATTAGAATATCAGGATTGATTGCTAGGAACTAATTGCTAATAACTCTGGATGTGTGAGCTTAACTCTGAGTAATATATCCATTGAATTGTGATGTATCTTGCTTTTTTGTCATGTTTTTGCTGTGAGATGGCAAAAAATGAGGAAGGATTGTGGGGTTTTTGTTTTTCTCCTAAATGCTGAAAAATCTGCAAAAAAATCTAAATCTAAAATCCCTTTGAATTCCTGGAAGATTCAGAATATGGTAATGATTATTAAGTTCTCTTTTCTACAAAGCAACATGCTGAGGGGAAATTATATCTTAGCCCTTGCTTTGAAACTTGACTTGTAGATGTGAGGGAATAGGGGGGCAAATTTTAGAATGAGGGTAAAATTACTGATAACTATGATACTTTTAGATAAGGAATAATTAATGTATGGTGTTGAGGAGTATATAGGAATGAAGAATCTATTATGTGTGTTGAAAACACAACTGTTATCATTGCATAAATATTTCGTGCAGTTTAGTGGTGAGCTTTTCCGTTCCAATACCTATGCATTGTTTGAGAGTTGCTAAGCCTGTATCTTTTGTACAAATCCCAAAGTAGCAGAGGCACTGAAGAGTTCAGAGCAGAGCTTCCAGTATCTTAACCAATGTCAGACTTCACTGATGCCCCTTCCAGTCATGTGCATACTGCTAGCTTTGCTTCTGAATACAAGTCAAATATAGCTGTCTGTAGAAGTAATGCAGAAATACATTACCAGTGTTTGTTTTTAATTCTCCTTGTGATCTGGACAGCTTATGAACAAATTTGGAATCCTAATTAAAATAATGCATTGAAAGCTGTCATTGGATTTGAGCAGAGTGAAGAAGACGCAACACTTTGATTTAAAAACAAAGCAAGTTGGGAATCAGAGTGAAAAATAAAACCCTCTTTATTTGATGGCTGTCAGGGATTAAAATGAGCACACAACGGAGATGTTTGGAGAAGTCTCAGTTTTCCCAGTCCTCTTCCTTGTGTATTGTAAACACTGTTACAAGAGAACCACAGGTAATATTGGCTCTGCGAAACAAATGGCTGACAGTTTTTCAGGCTAGCAGCCGACAAAACCTTGCACTGCTCTTGGCTGGTGAAGAAGACCGAAGTGTTTTCAGTAGCTCACAGAGATAGCATTGTTTTGATTTAGAATCAGCACACAGTATGCCATTCCCTGCTTATCTACAGCAAGCATCTGTTGTAAGATTACGGCACTTTCTACAGAACTGCAAAAATGTGTTGACGCATTGTAAGTTAAAGGGAGATGGAACTCACAGTATAATCACACGGGATACTGCTCCCACTAGAGCCAAACGCAAAGCTTGCTGCGACTTCATACAGTTCAAGGATTCTGTCCCAGCTTCTGAAACAAATAGAGTGAAAAGTCAAGGCAGAGAATAAAAGGGCTGTGTAGCAGCTGAGTACTGAGTCAAGTACTTAAGAACAGTCAGTCAACCTCTGATCCTGGCCATCCAGCAGCTTTTAAGTGGGTTAAGGCCAACAGGTTTCCACCCCTTCTGAGGAAAAGGTAATATGAATGTCAGTCCTCGGCCCTGCAGCCTCCATGGTGAAGGGAAAGCAGCTACACCATGATACAGCTTGTTTGCCTGTGAGAGAACCTGTACAAACTATGATGTCCCACAACAACCAGCCTCTTGTCATTTTCTCACAGATGTATCTCAGTGTTCATACCTTTTTTCCTCAAAAAAGATTTCTTATTTATTGTCATCAAAATAATATATGCAGAAACATGTATACATACAATTTACTATATGCTGAGGAAGGAAATGTTCAGTGTGTGTTCTGCAACATCCAAGATTAACTATGGTCCCTTCCTGGAGTTATAAACACAATTAAGGTTTCCCAATGCCTGATACTAGCTAGGATCTCTAGTGCTTACCTTTCTGCTGACATATTGCAATGCATTTTTTTTTTTGCTTGTGCTACTGTACCAGAATTAAGACTTTGGATTGATTAAAAGTAATCATGAGGAAATATTTAATAGCTATTTTTTCTTGAAGTACCAGGTTAAATTTAATGGCAATTAATAGCCTGGTGATTTGTATGTATTATTCCCTTAGAAATATCCATTGTATTATATTTCCCAATTTCATCAGCTTTATATTTTACTTTTTTTTTTTTTTTTTTTTTTGGTAACCTTGCTTACCAAGAAACCAACTGCAAATGCAGGGAAAATTTCTCAGCAAAACTGTGTTCATCTCTTTCAGAGGGTTGTGGGAATGTTGGACAGATTTAGTAGTGTCTTTCAATCAATGCAGACATAATCTTCTTAGTGTGATCCAATTTGATTATGTGCATTTGTATTCCTGTGAGATTTGAGATTATCTGTAGAGATGCTTCTGTAGGAGGTAAAGGTAAGCAGCAATGTGCCCTTTGTGAAGAGCCCATGTAATTTACATGGATTCGTTTAAATAGGGAGGTCCTACCAGATACTACCTGTCTGTTGTAGTTTGTTACATGAATGTTCATAGGAGAGAGATAATAGAAATCTCCCATATTTTTCTTTTTTTACTCTTTATGCCTAAAGACATGGAAAGAAAAATCCACAAAAAATTGCATTGTAACCTTTTTCCTCTTCACAACTGAATAACTTATTCTCCTTCCAGCCGGGCCTAGACAAGCTCCCTAGTTATGTGTTATCTCTTGAAGTAAATTCCATGTGAGCCTTAAGACCCTCTTGTCCTTTTCTGCGTGTGACTGAGGGTCTGTGAAGGCTGATGCAACTTAACGAGGAGGGCTGACAAAGTAGTACCTGCTGGTAGTTTTGCAGGGTGCTGCTGAGCACCGCTCTGCCTCAGACATCAGTCACACCCAGGAATTCCCTTCACTTGTGATTCCCTTCTTGTTGGGGGAACCTTGGATGTAATGGCTGCTCCTCAGGATCCAGTAACTTCAGTGTGGCACATTTGAATTCCTGTTGTAAAGAGTGAATGAGTATGAAGAGAAACAGCTATGTTTGATGGCAGCCAAGGGTGAAGAGGTTTCCCTGGTGATCATGATCCCAGCCATGGCTTCTGAAATGCCTCACACAAATTAAGTATCCTTGTTATTTTCCTCTACAGGAAACAAGACATTTTTTCCTCCATGCTTGATAGAGAGGAACATAATTGAGAGAGATTAACATATTTATTGACTGAAGTAACAGAAATTGGGGCGGGGGTGGGGGGATTACTTGCTTGACTGAAAATTGATGTAAGAATATACCGCGATTTTGTTAAGGCTTATAAAACAGTAGAAGCTCTTACTGAAGCTGCCACAAATGTTCTGTGAGACTTGCTTGTTCTGATGAAGCAGTACAGATGTGAGGAAAGTGGAAAGCAGACCATGTCCTTCAGAAAGCCAAAGTAACAGGAAAGGGGCCTTCCCACTATTAAGTTCACCGTGTTTGGTTCCTTAAGGCTTGTTTCATATCAGTTTGGGGGTTGCAATCCTAATGTATCTGTCATGGCTAATCATATAATTTAAAGTTTTAAGGCACTTAGGATATGACGGGCAAAGCTCTTACAAAAGGATGATCAGCAACATATTAAACCCATCTTAATTACACTGTTTGCATCAAAACCACTTACATGTAAGCATTAGCTGGGTAACACAGCAAATTGCTGCTCTCTGTAAGTGTTAAATCAACCCTAGGAAATCTTGCACTGTTATGAAATTTTGTGATTTATATCGGCTATTAAGAAATATTAAAAGTTTTCAACTATGCAGAAGTGCACTATAGCTTGAGGAGATCTGGAGATGCTTGTATTGTGAAGTGATCCTTTATGAGAAAAGCTCTTCTTTGCTTGACAGCTGCCTTGTTCACCCTATGATATGCTTCCAAAATATTTCAAGTTGTGGATTAGCAGCACTGTTTTAATTACTAAATACAGACTTTTTTAATCAACCATGCTTCTAATGCCTGAGGAATTTGCCCAATCCTCTGGTAAATGTTAAGTCTTTGTTAGCGAGAGGCATTTGAAGAATAGCTCAGTAGTCTGAAGGCTAAAGAAAATCCATAGAAAACAAAGATATATTTTCATTTTTCTGGTTCTGTATATGAAAAAAAATGCTGATATGCTATAAGCTATGTAGCCTTCTGCTATTTTTCTAACCCTTGGGGAATGCAGTGCAGAATGGACACTTGTTCACTTACTAAAACTTCTTTTCAACCTCACAAAGACTTGGCTTCCCAGCTTGATGAAAACATTCTTGGGAGTTTATATATAGCACTGACTCTTTGAGCAGTATTGTTTGGTGACAATAATAACATTATTGTTTTAGTTTCTCAAAAGCTCCCTTCACAGCAGTAGTTGAACAGTAGCAAACTAAATGCCACAGTACACTCCTGTGTGTTACACCATTTTCTTCGGTACCCATGATTATAGAAGATGCAGGTGTTGGTTTCTCTCACCAAATATTTTATATTGTTTCATAATGTCTATGGGCATAAAATTATTACTGCATGAACCATACCTTGACAAAATGTGAATACAGATTCATGATCTGTAAAACAGAATGAAAACAGTGATTTTTGGAGCAAGTCCCAGCTGGTATCAAATCAGATTTTTTGAAGTATTTCTTTTTCAAAAGCCTCTATATGGTTTAAGGGAAACATTTTGGCACAGTAATTTTATCCTAGCTTGGGATTTGTCTGCCTAGAGAATCTGACAGCCTTTTCAGTGATATGAAGTCAATACAGAAGTTGAGCACATTTTTGCCCGCCCCATCAGGATGCTTTCATTTAAAAGTAGCCCTTTTTTCACTGCATTTTGCACAATAGAACATTTGAAGTGCTTTTAAGGATTTTTTTTTCAACTTCAAACATGAAGCCTAAGCTTCCAGAGCACCTTTATATAGATAAGGGAAGAGAGTCCTCAACTTGCTCAAGCCGTTTAACTGTGTATTTTCTTGGTATATATTTGTAGTGACATAACTCATTCATGTAACAGTAATTTATAAATCAGGAGATCTCTAGATTTCTAATTTGCTGTTCAGCACCCATTCTTGTAAAACTGCCATTTTGCTTAGCCAGAACTGTGAGAAAGCCCCATTCTCCCAACCTCAGTTTTAAATTATGCTCACAGATGTAGCATAACCTCATGTAATTGAGACAGTCCCTTGTGACATGTTATAATATAATATAATAGGCCAGCTGGTAAAAGTAAAATAATGAAGGAACGTAAGTAACTGTTGATGTCAGGATAGGACTTATGTGAATAGTGTGCTCTGGCCAAATCCCAAATTAGAGCAGAAAACAGTCAGCTGAGATAGGTACGGTTTGAAGCAGCATTCAAAATGTTAGAATCCTGTAGCAATGTGCAAAAAACTCACTAACTCACTTACTTTCAGAGGAACAGAGGATTATCAGCACCTCTGAAACAGGCCCCTTCCCAAAGAATATTTCAGGGTGAAGTCAGAATGCATGAGCAAAAGTACTTTGCAGAAATCCCTTAGCAAGTAAAGTGGTGCAATTTGCATCAGTCACAGCCATACTTATATGTATTTCTTAAAACTTGGGCTGTTGAGGGTGCGGGCACATTCTTACAGCATTGCTCCAGAAACATTTAGGCAAATCACATTGATAAAAAATGTCTTGTACTTACTTGATCATGCTCAGAGATACAGGATGTGCATTGGCTAAAAAATCACTGTAAGATGCTTATCACACTTAGCCTCTCTCATGGGAACAGAGATATACTTGTATGTACAGATGGTCAAAATTCTGGTTTTCATAAATGTTGACTTGAGAAAAAAAAATTGGAGTTTCTTGTCCAGAATATTACTGAAAGGAGAAAAGAAGAATTCATGATCTAGAAGAAATGTTTTAAGGAAAGTTTTAAAGAAAGAACCATGCTCCACAAAATGCAGATTTTTTTCCATTCCTCCCATCTGGCCTCCATTTGCAAATATTTCTCATTAATTAAAAATTTACTTTTTGATTTTTCTTTTGCCTTTTTTGATGTTCTGCCTTGGAACAGACCAAGTCCTTTTCCTACCATACTGATAATATCACCAACACTAGAATTTAGACCAACCAGCTGGGGACAGTAATTTCTGCTGGTTTTCACTTGGTGTTTAGAAACAACCCCGACACCCAGAATATCTGGAATTTTGCAGCTTCTTTGGACTCACTCCTGTGCTAGTCTTTCTAAGGGAGTGGCTGGAGGTTTCACATTCAAGTTTAGCATCAATCTTGCATTATGGAAAATTCTCTAAGAGGCTGGTAAGCTTCTCTCAGATTTTTGAACAAGTTCAAAATCTGACCCATAATGTTTGATGGTATTTTGAGTATGAATGGGCTCAGGAATGTTACTCAGAGTTTAGAATTTTTTCACTTTGAGTTCAACAAATACAAGCTCTCTTCAACACTCATTTTGTTCAAACTACTGAAGGTTAGGTGGTTTCTAATTTGATGCCAAATTGATCTTGTCAGAGGAAATAACCAAGTGCTTAACATGTTCAAATAGGCTCTAGGTGCAAGAGATAAGACTTCGTAAGCATTGAAAAATTGAAACTCTCATTCAGCTGTAAAGTAGCCAAAGCACAACTTACTGACATAAATTTTTGCCACATCCCTCTGTTTCCAAATGGAATGAGATGGCCTGCAAAGAACAGAATTATCTTTAAAAGGGATGTTGGAACAGGTAAGTTTTTCAGATGGAAGAGACAAGTTAACAGCCAGGCACCCAAAGCTGTGTTTTTGCGTCCAAGGGGAAGGGAGAATACAAAGACACCTTAGAGGAAAGAGCAGTCTCAAATTATTGTAATGCTGAACATGACATGCCTCTGTTCATGTTGGTCATAACCAAGCGAGCTGTTCTCGGTCAGTTCTGTAGAGCAGGCAAGGAGAAAGTGGAAAGAGATGTTGTCAAAGTATGAAAGTATGAAGAATGGCCATGTGTTTTTCCCTACCTGTCTCATAAAATCAAAAAGGTCTGAAAGTCCAGGAACAGGCTGAGATGGGAAGGGGAAGGAAGATACATTGAAGACAAGGTAACTTGAGAAAATTCAATTTCAATTGATGTTGAAATCTCGATTTGCATTTTTTCATGGCCATCAAGCAATTGCTTGGTCTTCCTCATTAGAGAGCTATAAAAAGCCACTCAAGTTTATGAGTTGAGACAGAAAAGAATCAAGAAAGAAAATAAAATTCTCCCTCAAATTTACATATTGCCCACGCGTGACAACATGCAAATCCTCAATGAGTATTGGTTTGAAGTACAATGTGGTAGAGAAATGAACAAAATTAAATACAGGAATTCTCTAGTTCTAAATACACACCTTTAAGGGAAAATCACTCAGGTTACACAACTCATTACTTTTTCTGTGTAATTGAAGAAATATTTACCTACCTCAAAGGAATTTATGAATTGGATCCTGACTGGTTTTACAGCCACATAAACGGTAATTTTACCAATGAACATTTTGTCTGGTAAAAGGGCAGATTAAAAAAGAGTCTTTTTTTTTTTTTCAAAATATAGGCTTTTGCAGGTGCAAAGCAGTAAGAATTAGTATTTCCTTGATCAAATCTGACATCACAGAAAATTGTAAATAGTTGCCCATATCTTCAGATTCCAAAGCCACTATTAACCATGATGATACAAATAAAAGCTGTTTTATTTTTTTATCATGTCTGGGCTGTTAGCTCCATTTGGAAATTTAAAACAAATATAACCTTAGTGTAGCTATATTTTCACTACCTTGACAATATTGTCTGGATTTGAAAAGAAATGCAATGCAAAGATATCAAAACAAAAGTTTGCATGCAAATCAGAATTAATGTGATGATGTTCTGAGTTTCTTATCTTCTGAAAGTTGATGTCAGAAGTACTGCTGACTTCAGTTGCTTCTAACATCTATCCAACCCTGGTAAATTAGAAAAAAAATCATAATTCATCACATCTTCAAGCTTTTGGAGTCTCGGCTATCACATCTTGTCCATTTGTTGTTTCCTCTCTTTCCTGTAAACGTTTATCCTTCTGGTTCTTTGTTTTGCTGTACTTTAAGACAATTAGGATGGCATAAAATAAATACAGCTGTTCTGTGCTTGGAGTAGAGAGCTGTGTGTCTTGGAATTGTTTGCTTTAGATACATGGAATCATAGAATCATAGAATCAAAGAAGGGTTTGGGTTGGAAAGGACCTTAAAGATCATCTAGCTCCAAGCTCCCTGCCATGGGCAGGGACACCTCCCACTGGATTGGGTTGCTCAGGTCTCCATCCAGACTGACCTTGTACCCCTTCAGGAATGGAATAGTCACTGCTCTGCCTCAAAGATTACTTTTGCTGTTTCACATATTGCTTTCTCCCTGATATCTTGGCATAGTCTGTCTTCATGAGAAAGTTAAAAATTGAAATTCATAATGCTTCCTTGACTCAGAATTTATGCTACTGGCAAAAGAGGGAAGACTGTGTCAGTAACCTTGATGATGTTTTCTGTCAGACTTTTGGGCAAATCCAAGCAAAATCACACAGGTGTCAACATACAAATCTTTACAAGATTGCCAATTCCCTCACAGTCCCAGTGCCAAAGTAAATTACTTGATTGTTCTGCACATTATAAATTATTGTTAAGGATATTTGCAATAGTAGTTCCTAACTTCTGATGTAATTAGGAGTACCATTCATGACCACAGGTTCCTTCCCTACATCCATCCTCTAAAATATAATCTGGTGCCACCAGACCCTACTGTGCCAGCAGTTCTGTTACAGTAGGGGTACATGCCGTTATGCTGTAACTTCAAGGAGGACCAGATTCTGCCCTAAAATTTTTCTTAATCAAATAGTCCAAAGTGCAGATGAACATAGCAGAATCCCTTGCTCATATAAGCAGTCCAAATGTAGCTGATGGTTGCTTCATTTTTCGAGTTCTTAATCTCTTACATCAGTGCGCTTGATTGGAGATATGAAAGCTTCAGTGCCTTTGAAAGAGCTGCAGTTTGTCCTTACATCAGAAGACAAAACATTCCTCTCTAAATGTCTAATCCTGTTCAGCTACAGTAAAATTGGTGCTGAAATTAGGGATTCTGGCTTTCAGGTTACTTTAAAAAAAAAATCTGATAAAGTTGCATCAACCATAAGTTTTCTAGAGTGAAAATAAATATACTTGAATGGCAGAAAGGGACATATTTTCCTTTAAAAGGTTTTTCTGGAATTCACCTTCTGTTCACAGAGTCTGCCACACAGCATATACACCTCTTCCTGTTCATGCTTTCTGTGGTTTACATGTGCATTGGTAAAAGTAGTATCTTAAACTGCTTTTCATTTGTGTCCTAAACTCCATGTGGGACCATATGTACCAAATCGTAAATGAAGTAATGGCAAAGTTCGTATACACTTTCCTCTCACCTTTCTGTCTCTGTTGTAAAACAGCTCATTTTTGCTCAGATTTACATGGCTGCCATTAAAATCATCACATAAAAATCAATTTTCTAAGAATTTACAAAATACTAACCATTTGTAAAACCAGACACTAAGGATTCACTAATTATACCTCTAATTAAAAAGAAATCACTCTCATGGAGCTGTAAATAATTCATTTTATGTAATATGCCTGGGAAGGCAACACTCTCTTTTTTAGGAGAAAGGAGTCAGAGTTTCCTCTAAATGTTACCAAGTCAAGGATAGAAAATACAATTAAAAATGACATTTTGATCATAATCCTCCTTTCTGATATGGTATGTAAAAGAAAAGATATATTTAGTCATGGATCATTTCACAGGAAGGCTTAAAATGTCAATGCTGCTCATATTTTCTACCTTTGCTCTGTGTGTGTGTCGATAAACACTTGTTCCATTTGCCACCTACACGTTGATAAAACTTTAAGCCCCCTTCTCTGGGTGAAAGGATAATCCAGTGGTTAGACTGAAATTTGAATTTGATGAGCAGCTTTGCCATGACCCTATATCTGGTCACCTGCCACAAATCCCTTATTGCCATATGCAAACAAAAGTCAGTAAATGTTGCAAGTTTTGCTATTTTCTGGTAGTGTCTGATCTATACTAAGGTTCAAGGCAGGAAACTGCCATACTGAGCACAGGGCAGGCAAATATTTTGCACACAATGTGCCATGGGCTAGAAATGCCTTTGACAGAGGGAAAATGGAGGTGTGTGCGACAGCTGCGGAGCCAGAATTTGAAGTAAGTGGTATGTGTTACGGAATTGACTGGCTGGTGCTGGGTGTGGATAGCCGAAGCAGTGACCACATGGGCTACTCTGGACACCTTGGCCAAGGCAAACTGCCCCACCCATGGGTGGAAACCGCAAAGGTGAGAAGCTTACACATTTCAGTTCCCCAATGACAGAATTACTATTTCACTAATGTGTGTTGTGAAATTAATATTTCAGAGACACTTGGACAGTATTAATGGCAGTTGTACAAGCAAGAATTAGATAAGCAGAGGATAATTCCTGGCCCTTGAGTCAGTAACATTCATACATTCTGCTAAATCAGGAAAGATTTAAATAACAGCACAAGGTCAGAGTCCCCATTTTGTTACTTTTTTCTCTTTGCATTAGACCTAACAGCATCTGCTGCACTGCATCATCCTGCTAAACACATCAAAATAGTCAAGGCAACACTTCTTAAAAAGACAGTTGTCATTTCATACTAATTTCCTGACAGGAATGAAGCTAAATTGGTTAGAGCTTTTTTTTTTTAAGGAGCATCAGCATTTGGCAAATAAGGATGCATAAAACTAATTGAATACACTATACATCTCAGTAGAACAGGCTTGAATAGTTCCTGCTCTAAATTACATATGTGGATCCCACTGTTTCATCTGACATCATCTCAGCAGGGATGACTATGGAAATGCAAATTTATACTGCTGATAAGTCCTTGCAGACTTTACACTGTGTGTCAATGATTCACTTAAGGATCTTGGCATGGTTTGTATTCTTTCTTAACATTTAGCAACTCAAACATTCTCTTCTCCAAATTAGATAAAATTATTTAAATAATAATAGTGTTTTCAATATCTGACCTGGGCCTCTTTTTGCTTGCTGCAAGGAGTTCCACATTTCCCCATTTCTCCTTTGTGCAAGGTACTCATACTCATACTTGCATGTTCCATAAAGGACATACTCATGTATGTCCATCACTTTATCTAAAATATGGAGGGGATTTTATGACAATGACCTGTCATAAAATGACAAAATGTTCATTTTTCTTATAATTTTCTAGTTTACCAAAACCAGAGTCAACACAGTTGACAATTTTGCTGTTTGGACAAAATCGTACAATTGTTCTGCCATCTATTGGTTTTACAAATTCACTGGAACCTATGCCAGGTAACGACTGATGAAACATTCTTTGTATGGAGGTGTTAGATATCTTGTTAGACTGACTGATAGAATTTTTAAAAGATAGCCAAGTTCTTGCCTGTGCAAGCTGTTTTCATATCGTCTCACACAGACTATGACAGCCAGTCTGACACCAAGTCTGTAACTATCCAAAACTGGCAAACTCCTAATCACATCAACACTTGTACTAAAGAAGAAGCAGCAAATGACCAAGACTGGTGTGCTAAAAGTTAGGAAAGAAACTACTTCTCCTAATAATTGTCTTGCTTTCCTTCATTAGAAAATACAGGTTTTCTGTCGGCATCAATTGGAAGAAAACTTACTTTCCTATGAATTTCTTTGGTCCTTGAATTCACAGCCTAAGATGAGAGGTTTTTCTTAAGCCTTGCCAACAGTGGAGTCATTAAGAGGGACTTTTGATATTGCAGACTTCCTGGTATCCAATAAACACTGCACTTTTTCTCTCATGCGAGGCACTGATAGCCTGATTCTACCCAGCCTTCATGGATCTGGTAGGAACTTAATGTCTCTGAAACTACCGTCACTCTGCCATGCTTGCTCGAGCATATTATTGGGAACTGAATGGACAGATAAGCACAGCATTTAACAAGTCACAGGAGGGTAGGTACCTTACTAACAAGTGTAGAAAACCATGTTGCTCGTAGCAAGGCTAGTCAAACTCACATTTTGGGATGTACCTGATTGTCAGGGGATTGTTAACTTTCTTCCATTTTACAGCAAGACTCTTATACATGTTTCTCCATCTGCCAAAATTCTGTTGCAGAACGAATGCGGGGATGTTTAAAAAAAAATCAGTCATTCTGAAAAGTAAACTGCATTTGGAAAGATTCTCAATATAAGCTGGTCTTCCTGTCATCTTTGCTCTTTAGCATTGTTTCTGAGAGCAAAGATTTTTGGCAGTCACAGTGAAAGGGATAGAACACTTGTGTGGCAGTGGTAAAGGTGCTTTTAGCTTGAAACTAGTGGTATTCCTTGAAATGAGAGACTCGTGGGAAATGTGCTTGGAGGCCTGGCTGGAGCATGATACTCTGGGTTCCTTTGCCACAGCTGCGTTTTCTTGTAGGTCAAAGAACAGGGGGAAGTCTAGTATGACAGAATTTCTAGCCATCCCAAGAATAGAATGGGTTGGATATTCTCCAGTTAAATTATTTTTTTTTAATTATTGTTTTGTATTTTAAAAATGGTGACTCATCACATCTGGAATGGTTTGTAGAACTCTGTCAGTTTAACAAACTGACAGAGAACTGTAAAGAAGTTTTCATCATTGCACAATGTTTGCCTGGCAGGAGGTTGTAGAGCCCAGCAACAGTCACTTCTTCAGCACCATGGGACTTCTCTGGGGTTTTATGACTGTCAGGATCTCTCAAAGACATTTGGAGGCCAGAGGCCCAAGGAGCTTTTGGTCCACTTGGATTTTGGCCCACTGTTGTGCAGCAGCTGAGAGATCATGCTGGGAACCTCTCTCAGGGCTTTCATGCAGACACTTGAAATTTTCCAGAAATAAACTGGAATAAACATTTTTTTCTTTTTTCTTTTTTTTTTTAAATGAAAAAATAGCTGTTTAAATCCATACAAATAACTTACAGATACTTTGAGTGAAAAAGAGAGCCAACACATTTCCTTCTTAAATTGACCTAAATTTAAAGTTAGAAAAAAAACCGAAACACACCACAAATTCTTAAACTACAGCATTTCATTCTGCTCAGAACAATCTTGCTTTCATATTTAGAACAAAGAAAAATGGAGACCCTGGTTTCTAGTTTTTGATGGTGCTTCATGTAGAAAGCAGGACCTAAATAAGCCAAAATAGAAGCCTGCTCTGTGTACAAACCCAGCTCTGGACACCTTTGCCAATGAGCTGGAATACTGCTTCCCATATTCCTCATCTGCTGCCTCGCTCGTGGACTCTTGGGGCTTTGACTCCCTGGTGCTACACTGGGAGCTGGGCATTAAGCAAGAGTCTGTCACAGTTTCCAGTTTCAGTGTCATTTTAGCTATTTCGAAACAAAATATTTGGGAATTTCTCACTTTCATAGGAAACTCTTGAAATGTCTATATTTTTGTTCCAAAGAGGGGGAAAAAGCAGTCTAGAATTTCCTACAGAGAAGAAATGCCAGCTCTTAATGTGGTCTTCTCAGGAATATCCTTGCTAGAGGCCACAGCATTGCAGCTTTCAGAGCAATAGAAGCTGGGTAAAATAGCTGGAGGCAATCTGAAGTGTCTGTTTTCTGTGATGTCATTTTATTTATATCCAGGAACAGCAGAGAGCTAATGCTTTGACAGCCAAAATCACAATAAGCTCTAGCTCTAATGAGTGTGGGATTGCAGGCTTGCCTGCAAATCATAAGAGGTGTGAGTTTTGGATGCAGTCATCTGTACTGCCAAACGTTACCCACATGTTGTACTATTCTCTCATTGGGATTTTTCTACTGTTACATCTATAAAGAAATAACATTGCTCTCAGAAATTACAGAAAGTAACACCTGCTGCCCCCTCCCCATCATCCCGTTGTCACCTTTTCCTTCCATAAATGGGTTGGAATAATTGGAGTTTTTAACAAATCTGTTTATCAGTGAGTGACACTCTAGGCCTTCAACAGCACTTATTAGCAGGGGGATGTTGATTAGCCAATCACCCACAGATTCTTTCCTTTCTCAAGCCTGGAAAATGTATGTGGGGAGATTAAAGTTATATTGAATATGCTGTTTGCTAAAGAACAGTCTTTTGGCTCTATGGAAGAAGAGCTGCCTCTTTCACTGTGCTGTCAAAACTTGTCCTCTACACCTCGAAATTAGTATGAGTCATTTGTGAGAGCACTGAATATTTACCTGCTGGTGAGGCTGCAGGTGTTGGGTGTTATTCCCAAAGTCCTCTTCATATTCCATGCTTGCTGTTGTGTTCCCCAGCACTGCCCTTGCCTCTTTCCTTGTCTGACTGAAACCTGCATTCAGCTCTTGTTAGGCCTTTGTTCCAGGGAAGCATTGATCCAGGTCTTTTCCAGTAACTTCTGACACTAGAGGTGTCTGCATGCTCTTTTTGAAGGCAACCACAAACTTGAAGGGTGAGGCTACTGTTTACATTAGACCAGCTGAAATACTTGGAGAACAGAGACAAGTCTCCATGCATGCAAACATTTCCTCTGGCCCGAAGGAAAAGCATCAAGCAGACTCAAACTAACGAGCATTTCTCATGGCTACAAAACCACCACTATTATCATATTGTAATGCTGCTTGTAAAGATGCCAGAGAAATAGAAAATAGAAAGCTGGGGAGGGAAACTTTAATTTTTTTTTGTCTATTGCATGAGAAATTCCCCAAGCTGAAATAATTCTGTTTGACATTTTTCCTCAATTTGTACTTGCCCAAATCTGACTTTAAAGTGAATATGATCACTTAACAGAGTCACAAAAATATTTATCAGCTGGCATGTTTAAGATTGTCTTCCTCTCTCTTGCCTTGTTTCAGTCATCAGGCCATATTCCCTCAGCCCTGCAGTGCTTCATTTTCCTTCCAGCCTGAATGATGGTTCTCAGGTGCTTATTCACATGCATAATTATATCTTATGTCTACCAAATATCAGGACCAAGCATGAGACTTTTCAGTTTGTAAATAAGAGCAAACTCTATTAGGTAAGCAAGGAAACAATAATTCATCATTTAAATAATGGATTAGAAACAGTGGGTACAAAAACTGCTTGAAACTGTATCCTGCACTAAAAGGAAAACAGACCCTGTCATTTACTCACTGGAATTTACTTCTTTTTCCCTCATGCAAGAAGTGGGCTTCAATACAAGGATCATACTAATTACATCTTAAACTCATCCACCTTAAATCTCACCCTTTAATCTACGTTAATTATCTTAGTTCTCTCTGGAGATGGAGGAACAGAGACAGGGAGCTCCTGAGACTAATTCAACCCAACTCTCTTAAGAGAGAATGAGTAGTCTTGTGTGACTGGCTTGGATTGCCTGTCTTCAAGATAGCTAAAGCTAGCTGAGATGAGCCATATTTCCCAAAGTGAAACCCTAGATTTTTCCCCATCCCCTCATCCTATTAACTGATATGTTTTTCTCAGAAGCACTAAAGGGAAAAAAAAGTAAATATTGAGTCAGTTGGCAGGATCCCTGCAGGATGATGCTTCTCTTCTAATCATACATATATTAAAACAAAAACAAAAAAAAGCTCCAGTTACATTGTACAATCTAGAAAGAGTTCTCTACATTTGGCAGAAATAAAATGTAAAACATTTATCCCTATATTGAAAAGGGCCCTAGAGCAGCAATGATCAACACTTTTAACATCTAAAGTGGTGTTCCAGGAGATGTGCTGTAAAGCAGAGCCAGACTCAGTGGCTATGCAATCCCATTTCTGTGGTGACTTTGATACAGAAGGAAAAGTGGAGATTATTGTTCCACAAGGTGGTTTGGATAGCTTAGTCCTGGAAATCCTAGTGGTAAATGCAATATTGTTGGAGAAATTATAGTTGTATTAAAGCCTAGAGAGCATTCTCCATGCTGATAGAACTAGTGGGACACAAGGAGGCTTGTATTTTGCAGAATCAATCCCTTATTAATTGTTCCAGTTTACAAAAAAAATGCTATGAGTTAAAATTATTTTCAAGACCAGTGAAATATGATCAGAACAGTCCACTTTGAGGGGGGTCTTTAAGCTCCTAAAAGTATTTACCATGGTGTGGCCTGATCCTAAATTGAGTGGGGGAGCAGTAGCTCTTCAAACTGTGTGGAGATCCCTTATGCAGAGTTCCTGTGAAGTTCCTCTGAAGTGGATCTCGTTGCCACCTATCCATGGGACTCTGTACAAATGTTTCCAGCCAGTACACCATAGCATTTATTGGAGATACATGCAGTTTTGTAGATTCCATCAGAAGTCTCTTTCCTTCAGCCTTTATTAGAACTGGGGACTGACTCATTTCAGTACTTAAGTAGAGCCTACTCTGCATCTCACAGGCATCTAACCACTTTCCAGGAGCCTCAAAACCCAGAAAATTTCTGGATAAACCTTAATCTAGATGTTTTGAAACAGACAGGTTTTTTAAAAAAAAAAAAACCTGTTCTACTCTACCTTTGAATTTCTCTTTTCCTTAGAAAAGTCTGTAACTTCAATAATTAAACTGAGGCTTTTTAGCTGAAGCCACTTCTACAAATATGAAGTGATTAGACTATGGGCTTTGGTTCCAATTTTGACAGGAAGCCACTTCTCCTTATAGTCATCTGCAAACTCAAAACTGTCATACAGACATGTTCTGCAGCTGGATGGAGCGCTTGGACCATTTATGAGTTTTGGGCCAAATCTCATATTCAGTGGTTACCTCATGTCCCTTTATTGACTCTAATGAATTTGATGTGAAAATAAATGGAATTGATAGAAACTCAGCCTGTGCTTTCAAGCCAAGACTGCAGGCAAGAAATCCAAAGTACATTGATTTAATGTATATTGATAAAGCAGATGTCTTGGTACCATAAATAAGTGGAGTGTTTAAATGAGCAAGGCTAATACGTGAAGGTGTCCATGGTTCATTAAAGACAATTGCACCTTATACTGACAAAGCATGACTTGTAGGAATAAGAAATCCGAATTCTGGTATATAGATACCAATTTTGTAATATCAAATAATTGTACAGCCACAGAAAAGGAAGAAAATGCTATCCCCTGAGATGTTCAACACTAGTCCTGCTAATTTTCAAGCATTCTGATCCCACAAAATAGACGAATAAACTTAGTTGCAAGTCTGTAAGTAGTCACATGGAATTATTAGCTCCATTACATTTCCTTCAAATGGATAATCAGACCTAAACTCACAGCTTCTTTACTGGCTGACAAATTGCACCTAAGTGACGGTCTGTCTGCAGAGGTGCTTAAGGACTTCCAGCTGGCAAATCACCTAGTACAGGTAATGAATATACTCTTAATTCTGGGTCCTCACTTAAATGCCTGGATTTGGGTGGAAATAAAGCCAACTACAGCCTTTTCAAGGCTTATCAAAAGCCAACTGCATGTAGTCAAGAGTAAATCTCGTGGTGTCCCAAGTAGGTGTGGAAAGCACAGTGACATATCATCAGTGTACGTGACATGCCCTTGAAATTTCCCATCCCAGAAACACAATCTGTTCTGAAGAGGGGAATGGTGCTGGGAAGCAAGGCTGCAAAACTACAAGGCTAAAAGAAATAGTTAAGATGCTGTGTTGACTGAAAGGAATTTGGGAAAGAATGAAATGGGGATGCCTGAGTGTTAAGTGTGAATTTTCACAATTGCAAGAGGAAGGAAAATAGACTCTGTAAATCTCTCCACTATGATGGAAACACTTTTAAGAGGAGGTCAGTTTTCTGGAAGACGGTAATTTGAAACTTGTTCTTGATCTGCATCTTCTTATTTGCACTTTACTTCCCCCTTGTTTTCTGAAATGAGTGAAGTTAGTTTCCAAAATAGAAGATGTGAAAAAAAAGCTCTGAAAATCTCATGTCACTTGGTTCTTTTCACTGGTATATCTAATGTTATATAATCAATACAGAAACAGAGAAAAAAAATCAAATGGGAAGAGACCCTTGGAAGTATTCTGATCAAACTATCGCTCAAAAAGCTAATGAAAAATTTCAGAATTTCTAACTTCAAAATCTTTGCTGGCAGTGCCATAAACTGTCTTCTTTGATTGCAGTCACTGTGGTTAGTGTAGAAAGTGAAGAAAGAGAGATTTTTTTTAAAAAGCTGTTTGATTTTCCTGTATTTTTGTGCTCTTAGGTCTGACTGGCTCCCACTGTAAATTGAGACCTCTCTAAAGTATGTTTTGTTAATAGACCATGAGAAAGAAAACACAGATTTAGCACTCCATACTCTGCCTGTATCTTTTGTTCCCATTTTAGAGGACTGCCATTTCAGAGGCAGCTGAGAGCAGAGCTGTAATAGGGTCATTCCCACAACCTGTGCTGAAGGGGGAGGCTCCTTCGCCTGGTCCCACAGTACCTTTCATGCTGAAAGATAAAATGTAAACCTTTTTTACTTCTTTTGCTGTACTCCATGAAACAGTACAAAGGACCCATACATTTAGGTTCCACACAACTGTGTTTGCTAATACACAGGGCCCAGCTGCATGCAAACCTCTGCTGTTTCAGGAGAGTTGGAATACATCCACTTCTGCTGATTTCAAATTGACACTTCATGTATCTCTCAGAAAACCAATAAGAGGAACATAAAGAAATGAGATATATGTTCCAGAGCAGAATTTCCCTGTAATTAAGAATATTTCAAGTCCTCATTTTCTGTATCAGTAATATAAAATGGAAAAACTCGTCATAAGCAAAAGGCCAGAGGTTTTCAATCTGCATGTGAGACATCATTTATCATTAGGAGCTATGAGATCATTACCATTAATTTTTTCTCAATTCTTTCATATCTTGTGATTTCTAACTCACTTTTGTAATACATTTTTTAATGATAGTGTTCAATTCACTACTTAGGGATTATTCTCAAACATAAACCACATCCATATAATATGGAAGGATCTGACTTAAATTACATCTACAGAAGAAGGGATATTCAAACTTCTCTATTTTTTGAGTGTATCATTCATCTTCATCTGTCATGTCAATGTTGCTCTGTACTGTAAGTCTGTGCACTTGTCTTGTCCATTCTAAATTACTTACATATCCTTGAAAAGCCAGAAGAAAAGATCGGAAGCAGTGAGCATTTTGTCATCAACTTCATGGAACCCAGAATTCAGCTTTTAAAAAAAGGCGTCCTATTTATAGGGAAGTCTCTGCTCAGTCACCACAGAAAATTAAGTATCACATGCGAGAGGCGATGGAAATGATGCTTTCATTAGTTACACAAGTGTTGATCAAAACTATTTTGATTTAATGGATGACTGAACTCCACAGATTTAAAGGGAGGTGCAGCAAGGTCGACCAGCTGCCAGACAAGAACCAGGTCCATTAAGTGTTATGGGAGTCACTTCCACCGATTTTCCAGATGTTGCATTCTCCCATATCATTGCAGGATGAATGAAAAGCTAAAAGAAGCAGTAAATAATAGAAGAGAATATGATAAAGTAGAGGGAAGGTTAAGGGTAACCTTCCTGTGAGTGGTTTTCCTGCCATGCATTGCTTTACCCTGTAGCTGGTTGCCAGCCCACAGAACATCAGGCTGCTGCAAGGCACACGGTTTCAGCACATCTGTTAATTCTTTAATCAGTGTTCGCTTGATGCACTGTACATGTGCAACCTGGTCCCCACGTACCATCCAAGAAGGCACAATTGCATATGAATGTGAAACATTGTTCACAGAGACTTTCAGTGGTCTGGCACCTTTGGAAATGCAATAAATCATCTGATATCCATGCAGCACTTGTGTAGGAATTTGCTTCTGAGAACACTTTTGGTACTAGAGTTTCAGTTCTAGAATTTATCCTTCATCAGAAGTTGTACAGTGTCTGCTACATAGAGTAGTTTTGCATGCTCTAGAGAATATTTGTGTGCTTTTGATGTATTTTAGAAACAGACTGACAGAACAGAATATAATCCAGTGTAACGCAGCAGTAGCAACCTGGTTAATTTTTAGAGTTTAAGTACTTATTCCATTTCTTGAAGTGCAAAGACTTGACTCACTTCATTATGCCTTTTCTCATGGAGAAATGTTATCATGCATAGGTGATTATGCCTCTTAAGAGCTCTTTTAAATTAATTTATTGCTATTTATTAAAGGGACTGTAATTATTAGGGCATTTTATTGAGTGGTTTTGGCTTTTTAGTGAATTTAAATAAGAAGATAGAATTTTCTTCTTGTTTGTAGCTCCATTGTTTTTAGTGTTCCAGGAGTCAGTGCAATTTAAAGTATAATTGGACTTTTTTCTATGTAAATTCATAATGAAGTTAATATAAAATTTCATTTCCATTTCCCTTATTCCCAAATAAACTTTCATAAGAAAGTACATTCAGAGCAGTACCATTTGGTCATGGCATATCTTAGTAATTCAAAACCCTGAATTTCAAGTGAAAAATAGTACCTAGAGGTGACTTTTTTTTACTATTCCCCAGTATGCCACTGTTCTGCATTGGACACATGTGGGTTCTTAACATTCTAGTCTGGACACCTGCAGCTATTTTCTCTGTTAACAACTTTCAAGATTCCAAACCCTCAGCAAGCAAAAAAATCTGACTGCAGAGTTGTGTCCTTGCTGCCCAGCTGGGAAAAGCTCTGCCTGACTTTACCATCTGCCTCCCTCCAGCACTTCTAAGAACACCATGAGGTGGGGTGGAGCACTCTTCTGGGACAAGTTAGCACAAAATACAAGAAACCTGAAAAGAATGAACTCACTGTGTGGTTGGGGGGAGTGTGTGTGCATGAAATTCAAACCAAATGTCTTACAGAATTAAGACTGGTTTGCAGAGAAACCTCCTGTGTTAGGATTGTAAGATGAGCATATTCTGCCAACAGAAAGAGATGAAAAATTAATTGTCATGGACCCTGCACATTCACAGTCACCTGGGAACTTGTGCACGTGTGAAGCTTCTGACACATAAGCAGCCACACTGAAGTCAGTGCCCGCAATTAAACTTCTTCCTGAACTGGGACCTAGTTATGGATTACTGGGTTAGTTCTAATTCTTACCACACAGGACTGCTTTTAGTTCTAAATTCATTCATTAATGTTTATAAGGTGCACCGAGATCTTCCAACACGTATGGCACTATTGAAATGTTAAATGTTGTTACAACTCATGCTTGCAAAATCAGCTGAAGATGAATTTACTTTACGTGGCAGACAGTAATGGCTCATTTGGAATAGTTACACATCCTATTGGGTAAATAACAGGACTGTTATAAATTGTAGCAGTGTTATGTTTACATAATAGACAGTAACCACTCCAGAGGTACCATAACAGTCAGCTTAATAATAGGTATTTTGAAAATTATGTAAATATATCTATATGTGAGGAAGCAAAATGACTGTAGGAGACAGAAAGCTGACAGTTACTGGTAAATACTGCATGCTTTCAATGTTTTCAGCATTTTAATCTTTTTATGCAAACATGTCCATCTGCTAGCCTAACATGATGGCAGAGCAGAAGAGGGGCTGAATTTCCCAGGCTGCCAATGACGTGTACAGCGGAGCTATTGGATACACTGTGGATGCACTAAACACTGCGCTGCTGAGTTTGCAAGTCAGGCAGTGCCACTTAAAGCTTTCAGGCATATTTGTTCCCCAGATCAACTCCCTCCATCTTCTCACCCCCCCTTTTGGCTGTGTACCTTCACGTAAGCTTCCTCCCACACTTTAAAAAATGCAGCCTCTTCATTTCTGCCAAGCACGTTGCCGGTCCTCCAACTGCTCTGTGCATCAGGAAAAAGAAGTCCTCCCAGCTTTGTTCTCTGTCTCTATAGCAGTTGCCTGGTTGCTTCTCCCTTATCTTGCCTTAATCGCTAACATTCTGGATAGTGAAGTCCTGGTAAGGAATGCTGCATTGTGAAACAGTACGAAACCATGTCTTCCATGTACCACGACCACGCTGTTAATGGTTGTACTCACTATCCATGAGGGGAAATAACATTGTAGCGTAAACTGCAAGACTGAAACCCTGCTCTTGACTGGAACTGTTCTGTGTGTGCTTGTGAAACCCTTTTTCAACAAAAAAAAAACTGGAAAAGCATATTTTGATCAAAATTTTTCATTTCAGAAAAGGCAAAGAGGGACCAAATGAAAGAGGCATAATTTTAATTTAAAAATAATTTAGCAGGAAAATCGTTAAGCAACCTTTTTTCCCTAAAATATATTGTCCAAAATGGTCATATCTATCTGTGTTATTCCATCGCTGATGATACACCTACTGTTATGTGTTTCATATGAGATACTTTCCCATAATTCATCCAGCATTTAAAGAAAAATTACTCTGTATCACTATCTTTGGTTTCTCTGTCTGTTAAAAAAAATAATTCTCTAATAAATTTTTAAGTATTAAGGATAAACTAAGAACATTTTAAACCTTTTTTTTTTTAATTTAAACTATTTTTAGCACCCTAAAATAGCAAGCCTAAAGGCAGGAAAATTTGTCAGGAAGGAGCCTTCTTAATCCTGTGCTGCAATGGTTGTATGACAGTCCAGGAGAACTTTATTCTTAAGAATCATATTAGCCTTTCCATATTTATCTGCCTTCTGTTTCTTTGTAAGTGTGTGCAACTTGTACCCCCATGACAGGTTTTCAGTGGGGCAATCCACATGAAGTCCAGAAATCAGGCCGCCTTTTCAAATCTAAGCAGCACTCTGCAGGGACACAGCCTGGTTTTGTGGCTGCTGAGCCACACAGGTCTCTTGGTGTGTGCCAACTCTTCATCCAAGATCATGCCATGGGGGCAGAGCAGAAAACCCTGTCACCTCTGGAGGAGTCCTCTGGTCCTCCTTGCCCTGACTGACACAGAAAATGGGGTCCGTCCCAGTGGGTTATTTGGGGTGACACTTGAGGAGGAGGTCTGGTAGAGCTGGAGTAAGGTGCTTTGGAGGTATAGCCCATGGACAAACGTGGGATCAGCGTGTCAATTTTTACTTTTTCTTATCAGTACAAAATGGAAACATTTTCTGAGGGAGATTGGACTGGGGAAGTGCTTCACTCCCCCAGAGTTCTTATACATCCAGTTTATTCTTTAGGCACCTCCCTTAATCAGAGGATAAACCTGAACTGCATTTTTAATACACCCTTGCAGCTCAGTCCCAGGGTATGCTCCCTGCTTCCTCCTCTCTGTTGTGAAGCTCTCAAGACTCTTCCACAGCATCTATAGCAGAAAGCTAGAAAAATTCTGGAATAAAAGGTCTGGGCATGAGCCCAGTGTCAAAGCTGAGCAAGTGGAGCAGCTTTGAAGATGATACAGCTTTACATGTTCCTAATAAGGATTATTCAGATTTAAACTAAAAGTCACTGTAGGGATTTGATTTGGTTTTTAACTTACTATCCTTCAGTAGTGTCTAGGAGCTAAAAAAATTTCTACTACTACCTAATTCAGTTGACTGTTTTAATACCTGAGATAATACTTTGATCCAGATTTATCCATGATTTTATAAAGATTTTGCTTCCTCGAGAATTCTGTTACCAATTTACAAGTAACATCTCAGCGTTAGAGTAGGTGGCAGATCTGGAGGTTTACAGTCAATAAGATGAAGCCCAGGGGAGGTGGGGAGTCTGGATTTCATTCTTATCTGTGTGTACAAAAACTGGGTTAAGATGAGGACATGCTCATAAGATTGATTTTCTTTTCCTGTAAATACAATGGAGGGATGAGTCTTTACAACTGCAAGAAACACACCCTGCCATAACAGGATCCCCACCCTGTCTCTGCTCAGTCCTTCTGATAAAAGCCCCATGCTGTGGGCAATACGAATTGGTTTTACATGAAGCAAACTGGAAAGGTTAAGGGAGGGGGGTGGTGTGTGTGTCTTCTGACTTGCGATGCTGTCCATCCTAGTTTTCTAGGAAAATGCCTAGGAACCACATCTCGTCTTACCCCAGAAGTTGCTAAAGGCTTTGTGTCTCATCAGTATTCAGTCCAGCTGTGGGACTGGGACAGTTTCGCTTTTCATTTGGGATGGTCATAAACATGATTTTAACCAAAATGTGGTATTTACAGTATATCCCTTTCTCATTTATTTTGCAACATTAACTGTCATTAAAAAAAAAAAAAAAAAGAAAAAAAAAGGAAAAAAAAAAAAAAAAAGAGGTTTACAGGAAGTATTAGGGGAAAAGGCAAACGTACAAGAATTTCCATCAGCAAGACACTCACTGGGAAAGTGAGAGACACACAGGCCAAAAAGGAAAAGAGATATTAGCAAGCAAACCTAAATGACAGGGTCTGACATTATTCTTTCTGAAGTCAAAATGTCACGGCAGTAGAAAGGAATGATATGTATAGCATGATATTTTAATTGGGCTGATTTATGGTACACTCATAATAGTTGCACAGAAACAACCCCAGTGACAAAAATTTTAATCAAGATGTAGGTCTTTCTCTTTCCCTCTTTATCCTAAAGACATATCATTAGCCTAAAGAGTGACTTTTGCTTTCTTATTCAAGCAGTAAGTGAAACTGGATAGGAGAAAAAAAATCTAATCTATAAAGTGTGCCAACTTCTTAAAATTTAGATTTTGGACAACATATTTGGGAGTGTTAATTGCGGGACAAACTGTTAGAGTCTTTTCTTGGAAGTCCTTTAAGGTCCAATCCAGCAGCTCCAATTAGGCTGTTCTGAAGAAGGGTTTGTCAGGACCAGAGAGCCTCAACATCCAGTGAGGAGTGGGACTGGCTCATGCACATTGCCTAAACACTTCATCTGAATAACAAAAAAAAGTATTTCTCTTTACTCTCTTCCTGATATCCTTTCTGTGATGATGACTTGATTGTAGCTCAAATTTTGCTCATAGCATTTTTAGTTGGGGGTTTCAAAATGCCTAGGCAAGTCTGATACTTCTTGCTACTGTAGTGCAGGGTTAACTGGGAGTTGTAACTATTTTTATTAGCTTCAAAAATCTGGTCTTTTATTTTTCCATCTGTTATTAATTTCTTTTAAGATATTTCATTTTTTGAGGTGTGAAAAAGGCAAACTGAATTTATTAGCTTTTTTTCCCCCTGCAAAACCTGATTAAAAAAACATCTTTCTGCACAGAATACACTCAAGTCTTTTACACTGTGGGTGTGGAACTCTTCTGAATCATGATGTATCAGGAGATAGATTTAGTACTTAGTTCACATTTTAGTATGGAATATATTTTTCTTTCCGAATTGTAGCTTCTTCTTATAATTTTGGTGACAGCATTTGTCATTAAAAGAAATATATGCAGTACGTGAATACATATATGTATTTAATTCTACTGTGTCGGAGAGCATGGTGCTTTATACCATCTAAAGGTACTGATGTCTGCATTGTAAAATCTAAAAAGAAAGTTAAGTCAGCCATTGAGACACTGAGGGGGAGTTGGCAGCTGACTAAGTAAGTACTTTCTTGCCTTTGCAAGGGCAGCAGGGCTGGTGTGCTGTGAGACTGGGTAGGATGCTGTGGTGCTGCTTAGTTCCTAAGGTATCTCTAGCTCTCATTCCCTTTACTTGTGTCTGTGTTGAGCACAAGATTTTCAAGTTTGGATATTTTGTCCTCTTCCTTTCAGTTTTTAGAGGCATTTAAATGGTGCCTTTTGAAGAAGCTCTTTAGCCTGGCTGAAGGAATTGTTCCTTAGAGGAAAACAGCCAGTAAAATACCCTCGAAACAAAAGAAGAAAATGAGAAAAACAGCCCTGATGGGAATGATTTACAGGCAATCTCGGTGAGATTAGCAAAAGGAATAAAAGCCAAGTCCACAAAAGGAGAAATGAGACACTGATCTCTCTGCAAGAGACTGTCCCAGAATTTGGGTCAGTTCAACTGAGCAGCAATAAACAAACAAACAAAAGCCAACAGAGCTTACAATAGTTGGGATCATAAAACACTTAAAACGATTCTGGAAGTCATATTAATACTGAGCCAACAAGAGAAACAGCTAAACTTCTGAGTAAGCTACAGCATACCTCTTAAGAATATTGCTTTGCACCCCTCAAAGATCGAACATGAATATACATTATATTATGAGATTTCCTTAGCATTAGCTGACCACAGTTTGGTATTTTGCAAAGCAGTTTACATGCTAGGCCTTGTTTCTTTTGGATTGCTTCTAGTAGTCAATGCCTGTATTTGCTCACTGTCCTCATCCCTTCCCAAGACACTTGTCCTCCAAATCCACACTCTCAATTCTGCTCTTGCAAGGTGGCTTGGAATCTTCCATGGGGTTTGGGTTTGCTTTTTTAATTAATTTTTTATTTTCTTTTTGGTCAAACTAAAATTTTTAAGGATAATTTGTAATTTATGGTAAAATTTTAACTGGAAAATATTTTCCAGTTCCAGGAACTTGTGGTCCAAGTGTGAGAACAACATTGTTTCAGGCTAGCTTTCAGAATCTCCGTTTTGAAAGAGATCACTGGTTTTCCAGATTTAAGGCCTGGCATTGGTTTTGGTTTCCTGATCTATTAGAAGAACCTGACAACGGCATAAGACTAACAGGGAACATACTTTAGGCCTCTTGGTGTAAACTGTGAACATGAATGAATTATATATAAACAAAATGCAGTCAAGTCATCCAAAGCAGTATTTGGTGCAGCACCATGATGGATATTTCTGAGCTGCCTTATTCCATTCCAGATCTGGGCCCTCTTTGTTGCACTTCACTCTGTCATGCAGCAAACATATGACAAGTTCAGACTTTGTGGATTTTGGCCAGGTCCATGCCTATTATGATCCAGACCAGATTTCTGTCCACACTAATAGTCATGGCCCACTGACTACTGCAGCAAACTCTTGAAGAGTTCTAGTAGTTTTCCCAGTCCCTGTTCATAATCATGTAGGCAAAGGCTCCTTAGTTCAATAAAAATAAAACAGATCCCCAAATTACAATCAGCACATCCATTTTATGTTTTAAGAACAGATTGTTCCGTGCAGCAAAGTGCTATTCATCATGGAGGCATTTCCCACACTACAAGCCAGGATCTTTTAATTAGACTCCAGGGATTGTTGCTCCCTGGCCTGCTTTTCTAGCTCAAGGATACGGTGGAGAGAAGTTCAGCCTGAGAAACCTTTCTGGCACCTCACATTCACGGGCAGATTTGAAAGCCTCACCTTCAGGGTCAAAACCTACACTGTCCTCCAGTCAGTTCTGACCTCTCAGTTGTCTGCATGCTTGAGTTAGTTCAAAGAGAGTTATGGCATAAGGCATAAAGGGACTCAAAATCCAGCTTGTTCTGGTCGAGTTGGCAAGGACCTTAGAGAAGATCTGGTTCCAACCTGCCTGCCATGGGAAAGCTCTTCCATGAAGTGGGAGTGAAAAAAAAGAAATGCATAAAGGTTAATTAAAAATTATTTGCTGCATGAAGCAGTTATATAATGTGTACCTAAAATGAAAACATTTCTTTTAGATTCAGGATGAAACTCTTCACCATCCTATCCAGTGGTTGGAATTGCTATGAATCCATGTTGCAAGTGGGTTGAGGTTATTTTAAAATGAAGGAAAAAGCATAAAAATCAATGAAATTCAACAGTTTGGAAAGACTTCTCCTGAAAGAGAGATATACCTTTTAGGGTATTCATGATCCAGTGGGATAAGTGTTAATTCTACTGCTCTGATAAACGACCTTTTTCTTTGCTTGAGAGTGAAAGAGAGAGCCACTTTCCAGAGTGAATGGAGCTGGGTGAATCACATGGTCTATGGCAAGCTCTGGAGTGCTTAGCAAATGAAGTCATCCAGACAGGATTAAATACAGCTATGTCTCTGTAGCAGAGCCTTGTTTATGGAAAATGAGTTTGGGCGATTGGCTTAGCCTAAGCACATACTGTTCTTTTTTACCTAGGCACATAAGGCTTTCTTCAAGAAAGTGGTCCTGTCCCAGGCAGAAAATGTTCCTGAGTTTAGTTCATAGAGAGGGAGCTTGGAGGAAGAAGGCTGGCCTGTGTGCTCTTCTGATTTCCCATAGCCTTGGCAAGCTCCTCAATATATACAGCAGCCTGTGCTGCTTTTTTTTTTTTTTGTAATGAAATCCTACACTTTTTGAGGTCCCTGTGTCTTTTCCAAATGAAGCCGCCAAGTAATACATGAAGCATATATCAGCTGCAATTAGAAAATGGTGGTTTAAAATTATGTTGGTATTTTAAAGCATAAATATTCCTATTCATATGCATCTAAAATGCAAAAATGCACCAGCTGTGAGGTTTTTCCTTTACTTCAGCTTATGAAAAACTCCAGGGGATCAGGAAATCTAGAGCACAAGAATGGTTTATTTTTATACCTATTTCCCTTGTCATTTCCTTTTCCCATTCCAGTCCCCTGAGAGGAACCAATTAACTTGAGACATTTTCCACATTCATTTGTATCTTCATTAAAAAAAAAAAAAAAAAGATAGAATTATTTCAAGACTGGTATTTTGTGCCCAGTAAACTGATAACATTGCCTGTCAGAGTGTAGCAAATAGCAAAACTGTTAAAGATATAAAATCTCTGAATTAATAAAACTCTTACGTTTTGCATCTGCACCTGTAACAAAATGGAACAGACACCACTACAAAACAGCAGGATAATGAGTAAAATGTACTTTAAGAAAGCAGGTTAGTGGCCATAATTTAAGAGGTGATTGTCAATGCTATTGGAGCTAGTTGCTGGAAAAGAACCTGATTAGCATTTTTCAATAGAAGAGCAAAGTGGTGTGACTCCAGCAAAACTAACACTATCAGGCCTATAAAGAGTCACCAAAATGTCACCTGGGCTGCATGTCACCATCAGAGAGTTGGGGCTGCATTATCTGGATGCCTTCTGGAGAGTCCTGGACCCACAGAGCAGCTGCTGCTAGTGCTGGTGCATGCTTACTCTTCTCCCTGTCCCTCCTCTCTTTTCTCCTGCCATTTAGCCATGCCACAGCCACCCTGCCAGGATCACAGCCAGTAGCAGAGGTAGGTGATGGGGAGAAGTACAGTGCATGGAGGGAGAGGGAGAGCTGGTCCCTTCATGTGTGTGGTCTCACCTGATCTGGCTGGTTGGGGATATTGCGCTCATCCCAGAAAGCTTCTTACACATCTGCTTTGATTTGCGCCTGATGCTTTGTTCCCTTGCTTCTTGGCCTCTATAGAAAAACAATAGGTCAGTAAGAGTGTAGGAGAGTTACTTTTCCTGTATGCATATCATTCCCTGCTGTTTATCACTATATTTCTATGGCTATACCATTCCTTTTTGCATACCACCACCTCATTGCATACCACTTTTTTGTTATTGTTATTTCTAGGTAATACACCAGCAGGTTCTTTTCTGCTGCTCTTTTTCTTTTCTTTACTACTAAGGGAGCTGGAATTGGCTCAAGCTGTCCAGCCAAAATTGCATATAATATTCAGAAGTCCTCAGATTTCATAAGACCAATGCAGATGGTCCTTACAACCACTTTAATTCTTTGCTATGGTAATATGAAGTCCAGTGCATATTTTTCCCATCCTTCAAAGATCTGCCAAATGTTGTAGGGTCAACATTAGGCACTGAAAAATAATATACCTTGGAGCAACTCCAACAAATTTTCATTTTAGCATTAGGAATGCCTGTGTACCAGCAACACTTCAAGCAGCTCTCCATACTCTTTGCTCTTTGCCATGCTGAGCAGGATGTCATGAAGCTATCAGTGCTCACTAGACTGACAGCAACCCTTCTCTGACCCATTTACCACAAAGGACTCTACAGTCTCTTGCAGTGACAGTTGCCCAGCACAGACACGTCTGACACTATTTTTTGGTGAAGTTCCAGCAACTTGCTCCATAATTCCTAGCTGAATCTTTTTTCTTATTATTAGGAAAATAATAGGAAAAAAGTTTTAAAGTTGCCAAGAACAGCCAGTATTTAAGACCTAGGTTTTGTGGCTAAAGTAAAATGCAGTCAATTCTGACAGCAACTAGTGTCTAGTTGCTGCTTGAAAGAAATTACTGGGTCTTTGTAGCTGCACCTCAATCATTAAAATTAGACACCGAAAGAAGAGGGAAGGAAAATTAAAGCATATCTGGTGCTGCAAAACTTTCAACCCAAAAATAAAATGAAGGAACTCCCCAAACCTGTAGTAAGGTTAGACAGGCTTTTTGGTTAGAAACCCTTAATTCCCAAGCTCCTGTTTCTTCAAGACCTCACCCAGAAAATTCAGTGTACTGCTGTGTGAAGGACTGAAGTTTTCCTGACTAAATTATCAAGAAGATTACTGCTGCATTCAGCAACTGCTTGAAAAATACTTTTCCTCAGGGAAAAAGGACCCTCAGTTTTAGGGAAAGGGCTTGCATATGAATGGTAAGCTGTAGGTTCAGACATAGAAAAGAGAATTCTAAATATAAAATTTAATATGGGATTTATAATAACTGAGTTCTTGATAAACACAATCGACATCACAAACAGCCCTGAATACAACCTCCACCTCTCACTCACATTTGCTGCTGTAATTTAGTATCTGTTATCATGTTCCTTTAGAGGTTTCATTACACATAGAAGATAAACCAGAGCCAAGTATCTCAAGCATCTTTCAGAGTCTGTAAGCAAAATAACCTACAATAGAAAGCATTTCAGTGTCAGAGTGCTGCAAAAATCTCATGTTTAAGAATGCTACATATAGTACAGTTCACCTCAGAATGATGTTTAGCTTTTTTAAATAACATTTTTCTGATTTTAATCAGCTTAATTCTTCAGTCTCCTGTACTTAAAAATACAGGAAACAAGAATTAGACAATGGATAAAAGAGCTTATAATAACTAAAACAAAATTTCCTCCCATGAAGTCAGAGATCTGAACCTTGCAGGAGTATCAAAGTGCTGCATATATTTTCTGTGCACTAAACTAAATATTTTTAAATACCATTAAGGCTTTCAAAAATAAATATCTTAGAGCACTATTCCTCCTAAAAATATTTTTAGCAGACACAATTTTGGTTTTGGTTTCTATATTGTTCAAAAGAAGAAAAGAAATTCTGATGTAGTGGAAACCAGAAAACAAAGCAAAGGCTGTAGCACTCCTGTAGAAAAGTAAATAAACAAACAAACAAAAAACACTGTAGGCAAAGATGTACTGCGCTATCAGATTGTAATGGCAGTGAAAGGAATCACAGACACCACACTAGAAAAGGGAAACCAGACATAAAACCAAGTAAATCCCACTACAGAGAATAAAAAAGATAACCAAAGCATACACATGCATTCTGTTGGCTTTACTTGTCCCTGCCACACATCTATGGATTTCAGCGATTGATTAAGGATATGGGAGGTTTTCACATTTTCATGTATCTGCTACTGGCTTGAGGAGATAAACTCTCTCTGTGACAACATACTGCACATGAAAGATGGCAGCTTGCAAAAACAAGTGCTAAGTGTCTTCAAGTTAAGCTTAGAGCTCTGTATTTCAGTGTTTTCCATGGAGTTGGTTGTACAGTACTTAGCCTGCTCTAGTCATTAGAGATATCCACACCTTTTCCACAGGTAAGATGAAGTGATAGAGCCAGAACACTTTACATGAAGAAAAGATGTCTAATATTTGTGAATGTCCTCTAAACTGTTGAATAACAGCTGGGACTGCTCTGATGACACAAGTGCCTTTGGAGTGGAAAGGTCAGCAAAAAATTTTATGCACTGCTCAGTGACAGAGTAGCCGCAGCTAAATTTTGTGAGCCTTTTGTCTCATGAATTATGACTTCAATGATATGATCATTGATCTAGCTCCTACTGAAATCAACAAGAATCTTTCCATTGACATTCAAGAGAAGCTGGATATAAATAGACCTACAAAGTCAGTAGTCTTCGGGAAATACTTCTTTGGCTTCAGATGGAGAAAAATGCAGCCCAATAAGGCTGTAAATATTTCAGGATGGAGTTATATACTCGTGCTGGCACAGCAGACAGTTTCTTTTTATCTGGACATAAAGAGCACTTCAGGCAGCTTCTTGATTTTAGCTGGTTAGAACAGTTTTAAAATTCACAAAATACTGCATTACAAGTGGCAGATGTATTCCTTACTGCTGTGGGTCAACAGCGGGAAAGTTTTGAGAGAGCTTGAAAGCACTCGTTGTTTGCCACATTGATGGACATTCACTGATTTGCTGCATGTTCTTGGGAGTTAATTGCAACTTTAGATTTAAGCATTTTGGCACATCCATAGATCAGCAAAAACTCTGATGCAGTGTTTCTTGGAGTTATTGCAGGACTGAGCTTGCATGGTGGGGATGATTGAGCTGGAGAGGCTGAGCCTCCTCCTTGTGCCTAAGATGATCCTTTAGAGAACCACTTTCTGTGTTTTCTCAAGTTCCCTGCAGAGATTAAATTTCTGGACTAGGGCTACTACTAGAACTAGTGAAAGGGGGGTGGAAGAACTCACAGACCTTCACACACAGAAAATTGCTATGGGATTCCAATTCTCTACCACAAGAACGTGTTAGGAGTGGGCCAAGAACAAAGATGTGAACAGATCTCTGAAATCCTCAAAGGGACCAGAGGGAATTTAACTAATCGGACACTGAGCTACCTACATCTGAAAATAAACACAATGTATGAGGAAATAGAAGTAAGTGCATGGTGGGGAAGGAAATTCAGTTTCCCAATTAGAAGATCTGGCAACAGGTCTTGCGCTGACTAATGTTAATAAAGTAGACTGTATTTTCATCATCACCTAATAACTCTGGCGGTGCCAGTGTGTATGTGTGCATGCTAAATCTGTGTGTGTAAAAAAGGACGGTTTTTTCTATCTGTCTGCACCTTCTCTTCCCTTCAGTGGACAAATCTGGCAAGAGGTTACTTTCTTTACCTCTACTTCTCCATGACCTCTCCCGAGAACAAACGCTGTACGTGAAAGCTTTGCCCTGCAAATTTTTATAGCTCTACTAAAAATATTGTACACACACTTAAAAAGATGCCTTACCAGAAAACAATTACGTGGAAGCCCTTTTAGCATAAATTACTGTAAGAAAAACAAATCCTTCCTCTCCTCCACATCATCAACACATACCATTATTACGTATCTGTTCTTGTCACGAGTCCAACCATGTATACTGCTACATATTGAAATGTCTGTGCATTAGACAGTTACATACTATGAGCAGCTTCAGAAACTGCAAGCAAATTTTAAGCACATTCTGTGCTTCATCCTTATGGACCAGTTCCTGTTATCCATCAAGCCTGCTTTAAAATAGGACGTGGTTTTGGTACTGCAAAGTCAACAGAGCTGGAAAGTTGGCAGGTAGGGTTGTTTAAACAACATTCCCAAGTAGTCTCCTGGCAGGTGTTTCCAGAGTACTTTGAGCACAATTCTTTGGATGGGATATCTGCCAAAGTACATAGCAACAGGGAAAGAAGTATTTTCCTTTTACTGCAGTTGGGACAGTGCAGTGTTTTAGATGCTGTGCTGTGCATCCATTTTGGGAGCTTATTTTGGCACCGAGTCAGAACCTATACAATGGCAAAATACACAGCATCTTCCTGCCTGCTTAATGCAAGTGAGTTCCAAAATACTGACTGGTAGGTTATCTTCCTGGCAAAGGGCCAGCCTCTGACATGCCTCTTGCACCAATCTAGTCTTTCAGCTATTGAAACCTTTCACCTTGGAACTCCTTTCCACTGACTGTCATGCTGCAAGGGTTTGTGCAAGTTCAGAGCAAATGTTCATTTCATAGGTGGCCAAAAGTACCAAATGGGAAGGGTGGATGGGGCAGGAGAGGGATCAGAGAAGCCTTGTCTACCTGGCACTGATTTCTGTTATAGCCAACCTAGCTTTGCCTAATTGAAACCTGTCCTTTGGATTTGAAAAACACACGACTGGTTTTATAATCCTTCTGGCAGCCTGTCCACTTCTCAGTATGTGTTCTGGACCTAAAATTACCCTCTATAATATCCCTTCAGAAATAGTCTCTCAGATACGCATACTCTTACCTACATACAAATGCTCTCTGACCTAAAATAGAAACAGGTATGTGGAACAGTAAACAGACATCAAAGGCTAAACGAAACATTAACTGAAGGATATGCTGGTTTGAAATTTAACCTTTAATGCTATACTGAAATAAACCCTGTTCAAAGACATGGTCACAGCATGTTTGGTTGTTAAGCAACTTCTTAGTAGTCTAATACCAGAGCTGCAGCTGCAGGTGACCTGCACTCATGCAGCCTTGGCCCAGGCTATGGAATGTGCTCTATAGCACAAAACTTTTCCAAAGTAGAGGCTTTAATCCAAAATCTAATTCTAGCTCTTGGTTATAAAGAAAAAAAAGAAAAACCAGAACTGGGTCAAACCAAAACACTTCTATTTTCCTAGGTATGTAGACAGCCTAATGAAAAAGTTTCAGATATGACCTATTCCAATCACTTGAGAGCCTTTCACCACTGACGCAACTGTGTCAGCATCCCCACTGACAGTGATTTCACTTGAGCTGTGAGTGGGTATATAACACAACTCCACACTGCCTCTGTCCTCATGCCCTTACTCATCCCCATACTCACCCACCCCACTGGCTGTACAGTGAGCTAGCAACACCTTCACCTCCTCATTTGTAACTTCTGCAAGCTGGCACGGGGACAGAAACCTGTCCTGCAAGCGGCAAATGACAATACTGTATGGTAAATACTGCAGGAAGACAAGCAGAGTGGGTGGTAAATTTTTTTCTGTTTCATTTTGTAAAAATCTTCATTTCCCTGTTGAAATTGTCTGACACAGAATTTTCAGGTTGTTCGAGCAGTCTGTTTTCAAATCCAGCTGGCCTGGCTACAAAATATGAGGACTGGCAAGGACCCTCCTTTGTCCTCTGTAACTGCCAACCTTCCTGTTTCACTGAGCTTGTCCTGTTTCCCACCCAAAATTCACCTTGGCCTGAGCTAGAGGCAGGCTCTTCTCCAGGGGCTTGGCTTCTCCAGTGAGTTGCGACTCCTCCTGTCTTCAAAATTAACTTCAGAGCTCTCCTCTTACGAATATTTTATATGTGACTATTTCCATTACTTTTCTTTGTATTTTATGTGTAAGTAAAAGGGGGAACTTGTTTTTTATATCGTATCTCATGTAAGTTAGAGAGCTTAGGTATATGCATATAGACAGGGACTCTGTGGGGTCAGGCCCTGTGCAAACACAACACAAACACAGGCAGCCTGGCATCAGACACCTCCTTGTCCAGGTGTAAAGGGCGGATGAGCAGGAAAGCACAAGCACACAGCACTACATGGTAGATGTGAGCAGCCCTGCTCTTATTGCACTGTAACATTATCAGCATTGCAGCAAATGGAAGTTTTCAGCAGAATTTATAAGAAAAAGTGTCCCAAGCAAAGCACAAGTGATTACTTCAAGGAAGTCCAGCCCAGCAAGATAGTTAAACACTACATTGTAGGGGAGAGTCTGCAGTATCTTCTTTCTAATAAGTCCTTAATAAGTTGTTTTCCATTACTTTGTGCAGTAACTGTTTTAATTAATGAAACAAAGAAAATGTGCAATGGATCCAGGGAAAACAGATATTCTATGCCTAATTTTGGTGTCTGACTTACAAAACTACTTCTCAGTGGTATATATTGATACTAGAGTAATACTGGGGCATGACAGTGAGATTAGTTAAGTGTCCTTTTCTCTTGCTTTTTAGACATAACCTAGTTACCAATCATTTCATATTCTCAGAGGGTGACATTTACTCTGATGCTGGCTCTGTCCCCAGGCAAGAGAGTAATCCAAGAAAACAAATATCCATGCTTTTGGTGAAGCAAAATTTGAGTGACTGTCCAGAAATGTTTGTAATACTTGCCAGTCCATGTTGCTCAGATAAAAAATAGAGTCAATAATACTAGTATGGCTTGTAAAAAAAAAATTTAAAAAAAAAGCTATATTCTGAGATGTTATTAGAATCCTAAGCATTTCCAGGTGTTGTGCATGGCTTACAATAGTAGGGATAGAAATTTTCCTAGCCTCCTTTTCCTTTTTGTTTTGACTTTTTCTAATGTTGTGAAGCATACTAGACTCACAAGCCTAGAGAATATTAGTAATTTGTCTTGACATAGGTTGTGTATGCTCCTGGCTCTTGGGATTTTCCATTCTGATCTATGGTTATATTTCTTTTTTTACTTGATTTCCTTATGTTGGAGCTATCTACCTTCTCCAGATAATGGAGTAAGACCATCACTGTTTTCTAACAAAAAAAAATTACTCCATTGAAGTTGCATAAACCACCATGGACATCAATGTGAACACAATCACTTGCAGTGAGGATAGCACTTTTTAGTCATTACCAAAGTAGGCCAGATGTCTAGTGACCTAAAAACCTCAGATTTACTTTATAAATCCTATAAATCTCTGGATTCCTCAAACAGAAGTTGGATCTCTTCCATCTAACTGATTGTCAGGTTGATATGCATGCCGGTTTAAGGGAATAAGGAATTTTTAGTTCCCTAACAATTGAGACTAGACATATATTTTCAAACAACTTGCCTTTAATTTCTGAGTTTTGATGTTAACTATTAATTTTAACTAATAAGTGCTCCTGTTGGGGAAGGTGCACTATCAGTGTAGCTTTTTTAAGGAAAATATTTAAACATATGTGATCTCACCAATCTGCATAAGTCAAACAGGTTCTTAGAAATGGAGTTTTGGAAACTGAAATAGAAATTTTCAGAGCTTTTCTAAAAATTAGGGGACATTGCCTGTCATTCTCACAGATAATTTTTGAAAGAGGAATGTTCCTGGATGTTTTACTTTCCTTACAATTCTGGATGTAATTTTATTCCAATGCTGGCATAGCTTTCTCTAGTATGGGCAAAGGTCTTGCAACCAAAATGGAATTTCTGTGAGTGTGGTTTCAAAATTCTTCCTCTAGAAAACCTGACAAAGAAAATACAGAAGAATGTGCTGAGTTATCAGTGTGGGGGCCTTTTTTGCCAAGCATAGTAATGCCTGTCACCCTCTTTGAATGGGCACTTCTGAAATTTGTGGGAGTTTATCCATACCACTGCCAAATTACCAACAAGGATTCAGTATTAAATCAACTTTTCAGAATGCAAAGAAATCACATATTCTCCTCCGCTGAGTGAAATGCGCGTAATAGTAATTCAGTGGACATTTTCCTGGAGAAAATAGAAAGCACTAAAATCCTTAGAACTTAATGTTTTCTTAGCCTAGCAGAATGGTCACCAGGTTGTTGATTCGGAGCCAGCTTTCAGATCCTTGTTTGTTTAGACCTGTATCTAGGCACAGCTGCTAAATCAGCTTACCAGCACACCTCTGTGGAACAGATCCTCCGTCTAGAATCTCTCAGCAGTATGCGCTGCTATAGCATTTAGCTGCCAGAGACCAAAGTACCAATACTGACACATCCCTTTACTCACCTCAATAACTGAAATATATCCAATGAAGGGGACAGAGAATTTTAGCTGGCTTATTAGTTTGTTCCATTGCACAGAAGGGAGTCTAGGAAATCCCAGCCCATGCAGGACAGGAATATGGAATAATAGCATTTAAATATAGGAAGAACAAGAAAGAATTAGCACATTAGAATTGCTTGTTGGAAGGCAACTCACTTTCTAGCAAGACATGAGGATAAGGCTAGGAAGGAAAAAGAAATTCCAGATTCTATGGAAGGGTGCCTTGGCCAGAACTCTTAGGAAAGGATTCTCAGTGAAGACATTAAGAGAAGACCATGGATGTAACACAGGCTGTTTTCTCACAGGCTGTCTTCTCCTGAGCTTTGTCAATATGACATCTCATTTTAACAGCTATTGTGTATGTGTTCTGTTCTGTGACACCACCTAGTTCTAATTATTTCAGCCCTGTTTTAAAAATAACTGGCAGGACTCAAGAATTTGTTTCCCAAATAAAAATCTGAAATTATTTTCGGATTTCAATATGCAAGTGAGAATTGCTAGACTTGAAATGACCATTCCTTCATAACCAGACAATCAAATGATTGTCAGCATTTTCTTTGAGAAGAGATGTAATGGGAATAACAATTCAACCTTTCCTTTTTATTTTTTAACCTGTTTTTAGTTCCGTGTTAATGCTCATCATCTAATTTACTGAACAAAAGTAGTAAATGTATTTCCAATACATCATTCTGCTTTACATATTTTTTTTTTCAGGAATATTGCAGCAAATAAATTCACTAATAGCTTTCTTAGAAACTATGAATTTTAAGTGCATATTAGGATTCATCTGCAGAAAATAAATTTTCAGCTCATAAAATCTAATTTTTAGACAAGATAATCTCAATCGTATTTCAGCATCTTAAATAATTCCAACTCAGCTCAAAATTATTGCCATGCTATGTCATGTAACAGTCATTGTAACAGTCCACTGCTGTGCTTTTACAACCAGTACCAACCAGAGTCAAATTAGTTATTGCAAATAACCTCTAGTTGTTATTCTGCCACAGAACAGGAATAATACTCTGTGGTGAATGGATCCAAACTAGACTAACCCACAGCCTTAGAATTTTAATTATTGAATAGCCTTACCCAACTGCCTGCAACAGATGCAGCCACTGAATTTTGAAAAGCATATGCATTGGAAGAAAATGGGAAGGTGTTCACTATTTGTTTCCAAAATTTTAATTTCATTGAAGCACATGATTTGTTGCAAATTATTTACTGGTTACACTGATGAGAGAAAGAGAGAGAAAAGTATGGACAGTCATAGAACAAAACAGAAAATGGAGGTAGTGTTGAATCTCTTAGACTGCAGGGTAAAGAAGACATTTCTGTACACAGGGCAGGCTTCAACTGGTGCAGGAAATCATGTACAATGGAATCCATATCATAACACTTCGGCCATCTGGAAGATAGATGTTTAATTTGGTAGCTGCCTCAGTATGCTCTGTAGCCAGCAGCAAGTAGGCACCTCCTGAAAGCCCTCATCCACCTCAGATGGGTTGAATACTCCTCCCCACAAGAGGAAACCTCAGTAACCAGCCTGATAGCTCAGACAGCTGCCTTTCAGCAGGTTAATGACAAGTGAGATGAATCCTCCTTAGGGGAGGGCCAAAATTACAGGTCAGAATTTATTGTGGGCATGTTTCTATTTTGTCCCAAGGGCCTCTGTCTGGTGAGGGACAGATGTATCCATGACATAGTTGTCTTTGTGGAGTGGTTCTTGCTCTGTGAAGCACAAGAGCCCTGGGGCTGGCAGCACTGGGAAAGAGCAGCTCAAGGAACAATGGGCTCGCAGCTGAGCTGTGCACAAATGAGGAAAGGAAGCCATTTGTCTTCTCTAGGTCTTAATGGAGAGCCACTTCCTATTAATTAGAGAAACACAGAAACTGAAAAAAAGAAAACAAGAAACTTACGTAATATGATCTCAGAGCTGGCTGATTTGCTAATGTAAAACACAGGGTGGAAAAAAAAGGCTGATAATGTGGAACAGTAGGGCATGACTGCTGATCTCATAGAAAAAACATGCAGAAAATACTATTCAAAACGCTGGCAAAATGACTTCATGTGAAAGGCAGATTTCTTCTCTTCCAGTGGGCAGAATGTTCCAAAGGAACCTGCATGCATCTGCATGTGTGTTTTTTCCATTAACAGGCGTGCAGAAGGCTTGGGTATCGCAGAGTCCAATGGGCCGCGTTTGGTTCACATCATGTGTGCGTCTTTGTCCTAGATTGGCATGCTGTTGGATTGTATCTGAGATTTTTCCTGCTCAAGCCCTGGCTGTAAGACTAGGAGCATTTTCTGTGGTTTCAACAGTTTGGGGAGCAAAAGAAAGTTCCTTACCAGATGCAGTCGTTCACCTCTGGCTCTCTAGACTCAAATGGTCAGAAAAGCAGAATTAGCAGCAGGACATGCCCAGTCCCTGCTTTTTAAAACTGGAGTCTGGAGAGTGGGCAAATGACCCAAGACACTCCCTACTACTTTCATTTAAACATGTAAACATCTACACTTACAATATTTTGTCAATTGTGAATGACTGAAGAAATAGGCATTTGTTTACACAAAACAAATAAAAAACCAAGCCCTTCCTTCATGATACTATGAAAAAAATAAAGTTTATGAGACAAAACTGTCCTTCTCTTTCACATACTGCAAACAAGGTTTATAGTGACTGCTTTAGGAAGAGATAGTTTGCTGTGCTAAAAATAGAGGATATCCACTATTTTGCATTAAATGTGGTGTTCGAAATCATTAATCTCTACTAAAATTTTAGGAGGAATTTCTTTAAGTGCTGTCTTGGTTTGAAGACAGGTATCTGCTAAGGAAGGTGGGAACCTCCCTTAGAACCAGTAAATGTGAACCCCCTTCCCTCCGAATTATTATAACTTTCGAATCAAGGGCTTCCAGGAAAAGATATGGGGAAAAGGAATAACAGTTCTTTACTAGTATCTGTGGCAAGACAAACAATCAATAACAACAGTAGCAATAACAAACAAAAACCAGAAGATGCGGTGACAGAAGTCTCTGGGCTGCCAAGCGCTTTTCCCGTTGGGTGCAGTTCCGGTCCCAGCCGGCAGGGGCGCTGTCGGGCTCCCGGCCGGGCAGGGCGGGTGCGATGACTCCCGCGCAGCTGCAGGGGGCGCTGTGGCGCGGTCAGCTCTGTGGGTGCGGGCAGTGCTGAAGTGCCCAGAGGCAGCGGGCGGGGCGGGGCGGGCAGGGCAATGGCGGGCGTGCAGCAGACGTGGGGCAGGAGCTCAGAGCAGGGAGCAGGGGTGGCAGAGACGAGNTAGGGAAGAATTGCACAGCCCTCAACCTCCAACAAGTGCTTATGAATTCTGACTCCCACTATTACGCACTCAAGCGCTACAATCTTTTGCTTTTATTGGCAGGAAAAGGAGTTTGACAGGGGCTGATCAGAGACTTGAGAAGCAAAATTGTTGGCCTCTGTTTCTCATGCTGTTTTTCCTTCCGTCACAAAATCTATAATAAGCCTGGACATTGAATGAGATTCCACACATGCTGAAAAATGAACCCAGATGTCCCTTTGGAGGGGAGCATGGTTCTCTTCTGAACAGGCATTTTTCCATCACTTCCTTGGAGGTAAATGTGACATATCACTACTTGTGACCAGAGTCTCTGTCACCCCCTTCCTTCCTAGAAAACCTATGTTTCCTACCCAGGTATTTGTGGAAACATCTGAGTGAAGGCAAAACTGAAGCTTCAATCCTTGTCATAAAATAAAATAAAATAAAATAAAATAAAATAAAATAAAATAAAATAAAATAAAATAAAATAAAATAAAATAAAATAAATTTTTAAAAAAAAAAATGTTGAGGTCAAGTCCTTTACTCTGGGTACCAGCTGCTTGCTTGTGCATTGGTGTATTATTTTGTCTTTAGTTACCATCTTCTCTGACACCTGATGTTATGACAAAGAGGCACCTTCTAATTCTTTGACAAGTGCAGTGACAAAATGAATTATTTTATTACTCATAACTGTCACATGTACTGTCTTGCCTTGGTAGTGTTATTGTCTGGATTAAACTAGTCTGCTTCAGGTAAAATATACTAGGAGCGCCCAGTTTTAGGCAACAGTATTTTTGTTAGGTCCGGCACTGAGCTGACTCAGATGAAGCCTACCATTGGCTTTGGGTTCTTTTTCAAGAGCTGTGCAGATGCCATGGCAACTGACCCAGGCTAAGAGAGGCAGGCGGGGCATTACTAAATGAGGCTTTGAAATTTTCAGTGCATTTCACTGGAGAATGACCTGACATCCACATATATGCAGCACTCAGTTAGGCTTTTGAAGTATTATTTTCATTAAGAAAATGTTTTTGCATAATTTCTGACCTTACGCAAAACAGCCTTGGCATTTGCAAAGGCTCTAAGGATCGTTAATATTTTACTAGTCCCTATAACTTCAGCAAACAAAGCATCAAGTGCCATAAGGGATAAGGAGTGTAAGAGGAGTTTCTCTTTTTTGTTATTCATGTAGGAAACATGCATTATTCTGAGTCATTGCATTTACCAAGAATAGATCTAAGAGCTGCAATAGTCCACAACAGAGATCAGCAAGAAAGGTAGGAAAAGCAAAGATGGTACACAGATACTTTCATGCCATGTGGTCTAGGGGTAGGAGCAACATTATAAAAGAGAGATCTGTAAATGGCAATACCTCCCTGCTTCTGTTTAAATTTTACCTGCACTGGAAACCATTGTCTCGTAAAGAATTAAAATACCATCAGTAAAACATTCTATCTTGGAGGTGCAACATGTCCTGGATTCTGGTGATCTTTTACAAGGCAGATTTTAATCTCTTTTTAGGGGGAAGGAAATTACATCCTGATGCAACCCTTTCAGATAGGCTGCTGCCTCCTACATAGAGCGCTGGGCAAAATACTATATTACCTAGATAAAGGGAGTTTTGAAATGTAAATTGTGCCCCACATTTTCTTCAAAAAATTTTTCTTCATTCTCTCTCTCTCTTTCATTTTAAAACGGCTGAAAATATGTCATGTACCTCAATATAGGGCTGAAATATCAATCCCAGTTTTATGAGGTCTATTAAACTGATACGTATTGTGCAATGTGGGAATTAATCCCAGGTGGCCTCCAGAAAAGCCTGGTGTCTCTAGTCCTTGAGTGATTGTCTCCTGTGCATGTGATGTGTGTGTTTTCCAGTGTGTACAGTGTATCCTGTATTACAATTTAATGAGATAAAGACAAGTGGAATGTGCACACTTAATCAGTTCAAATGATAGTATTTCCTAGCCCATAACACCAAGAAAGGCTCACAGCTGTTCAGGCTCATTCCAGTGAGTAATAGCTTTCAAGAAAAAATGAACCATAAAAAATAGTGGAAATCAAAATGTAATTAGAGTTAACTAGTAATCTTTCTGTCTTAATTACGGCTTTGCAATTGTTCTTACTTCGGAGAGAGGACTCCTGAGAGAATTTTGCCCACTGAATTGTTTAGAGGCAAGTTTTTTGTCCATTTTCTCTCGTGTTGTTTCTTCCTTTATCCTTTCTTCCTTTATCCTAAAGACTGTCAGGTTCATGTCTTTTTAATTTCATTGTCTGGGAACTTGTGATCTGGAAGTGACAAAGAGAAATTGAGTATTACTGAAAGCCTGTGGAAGAACCAGGCAAAACTTTCTGCATTGTTGCAGAAGCTAGTGATTTATCTTTTTCAAGGAAAACTGTTTAAAAAGTACTTTGAACAACTTTTATGAAGCAGGGTGTATTACCTCCTGTATTTTGAGCTTGGTGGATTGTACATGTTTCTCCAAATTAGATCTACCTCCCTCTTTGCTCCTCACCCTTCATATCCCCTTTCCAGGACATGTTTCTCTAGTGCCTGATTTGCCCTGTATTAGATTGTCCATATTCTGAACAAAGTTCTTCTCTTTTTTCCTCTTCTCATCTTCTCACTCTTGTCTTTCCTATAATGAGGTATTCAACCTCATAGGTTTTCTAGAAGAGAATCTTGTGGGTATACTCTGATTGTCTTCTCAAGGCCTTGTCCTTCCACCTCAGATGTCTCTCTGCTCACCAGAACCCTTCTGTTGTTTCATTTGGTTATCAGGGTGGGATTCACTCACATAAACATAGGTGTCCAGAGACCTCCCAATCCTAAGGGTATTCCCTAAGGCCTACAGTTGTCTGCCTTGAAACCTTTCGTGGGGTCTGTGTCATTTGAGGCTGTCATGACTATGTTTCAGTAACTGAGTTGTTTTCTCTTAGCCCCTCTTCCTCTTCTCTGGAGAAGCAACTTGTTCTCTATGACAAATAGACAGCCTGCAGGCACAAGACAGCCTATCAAATGCCTCCTCTCTGGCATATATATTTCCTGGGAAGCTCCAGCTGTTGTTCCTCTTGAAAATTTTTTGCATAGTATCAACCTCCAATACTGAAAGAGTTCGAAAAAGATGAATAAGTCACTCAGTCACATCAAGGTTTATCCCTTGATAAACCACATTTACCAGCAGGATATTGAAGAAAGACAGGCAAATTATTACCCATACTTGAATCTACATCCTGATTTATCTCACTATATATTGCCATAGGAGGCTTGACAGAAGGAAATTCATTCAGGATTATATCCCACTTGTAACACTAAACCCTTATTTCTCAGAATGTGATTTTTCCATTGCTAGTCTCTGATAACCCTTCTTTTTATATTTCCCACTTTAGCTCCTGTAAAATGCCGCTCAGTCAGGAGTTTTGGGTGCAAATCTGAAAGACAAGACAAGCACAAGGTGGGGTCAGAGTCTGATACCTTTTTATTTTCCCATAGTATTGCTCCATGCAGAGCCTGAACAGTAACTGTGAAGCTCAGCAGTGCTTCAAACAAATAGGGCTTTAAAAATGGTGGCAATAGCTTAATTTTGCACCCACTAATATCTTGCAAAACCCCAAATAACTAAACATAATGATTCCATGAATTTGGCTAAATATTTGACCTTATGTGTCAGATTATGAAACAAATTACAGAAAACTCAATGTTTTTCTAAGAAATTAATCCAATGTAACCATAGAATGTGTCTGGTCAGTCTAGAATCTGTCATCCTGGGACTTTCTTAGAAGCGTAAGTATTACTGGAAGGAGTCTAAAGAACTGACCCTTGGGAACCCTTTTTTATGGGGAAAGAAAGCCTGAAAACACAAGTTTTCTGAAAGGGTTGAATGATGCTTCTTAAAAACATTCTTCAGTGAGGTGGGAAAGCATCTATCTGAAAACTAGTTCTTTTGCCAAATTTTGAATCTTCTCCTCACTATCTTTGTAATGACAGGCTGGGAAATCTGTGGGCAGTTGTTACCAGCAGTATTTTTGCATATTTTCCTCTCAAAAAAAAAAAAAAAAAAAAAAAAAAAAAAAAAAAAACAAAAAAAACCCCACAACCCAAAAAATAAAACAAAAACATCCATTTTAGACCTACTTCCCTGCTTTGAGACACAGTCAACAATTTGGTGTAAATTAGGAGAATGAACACTGACAGATATTTAATGCTGTTAGCCAGGTATGTACACCTAGCCAGGTGTATAATATTGCTCTTGTACTTGCGTGTGTGACAAGATTCCCTCTTGATCTCTATCCAGCCCTTAGCTTCACCCCTGAAGACCAGCTGAAGAGAAGTAACATTTATAGGTCATGCTCTGATCTCCTGGGGCACTATTGCAAGATGGCAGAAAACACTTGGCTATGGAGACAAGCAGTCATGCTTCCTTCTAGGTACCTGTCCTTTTTATTTTCTCCACCTGTCCTTTTTTTTTTCTCCACTTTTTTATGTAATTGTGAAGGAATAATCACTATTTTGTGAAGCATTGTCAAAGCCTATGATACACATTTGTGCTAGAGAGTCTGAGAGCTTGGCTCTTTTAACGTGTGCTAGCACAGGGCAAACATGAGAAAGCAGAAATTACCTTGCTTTAACATAAAAGCCCACTGACAGGGTCCTGGACAAGATTGAGAAGTGTGCCCCTGAAAACTTCAGGAGGTTTAACAAGACTGAGTGCAAGATGCTGCCTCTGGGTTGGGACAACCCCCAATATCAGCACAGGGTGAGGATGATCAAGGGCAGCCCTGGGGAGAAGGACTTGGGGGTACTGCTGGATGAGACACTGGACATGATCCTGCAATGTGCATTTGCAACCCAGAAATCCAGTCCTATCCTGGGCTGCATCCAAAGCAGCGTGGCCATGAGGGCAAGGAAGGGGATTCTTTCTTTCCCTCTACTCCCCTCTTGTGAGACCCCACCATCAGCAATGCATCCAGCTCTGGGGCCCCAGCAAAGGAAGGACATGGACCTGTTGGAGCGAGTTCAGAGGAGGTCCAACAAGATCATCAGAGGCATGGAGCATCTCTCCTATGAGANCTGGATGAGACGCTGGACATGATCCTGCAATGTGCATTTGCAACCCAGAAATCCAGTCCTATCCTGGGCTGCATCCAAAGCAGCGTGGCCATGAGGGCAAGGAAGGGGATTCTTTCTTTCCCTCTACTCCCCTCTTGTGAGACCCCACCATCAGCAATGCATCCAGCTCTGGGGCCCCAGCAAAGGAAGGACATGGACCTGTTGGAGCGAGTTCAGAGGAGGTCCAACAAGATCATCAGAGGCATGGAGCATCTCTCCTATGAGAAAAGGCTGAGAGAATTGAATTTGTTCAGCCTGGAGAAGAGAAAGTTTCAGGGGGACCTAATTGACATCTTTCAGTAACTCAAGGGAGCTTACAAGAAAGGATGGAGAGAATATTTACAAGGGCATGTAGTGAGAGGACAAGGAGGAACGGCTTCAAACTAAAAAACAGTAGGTTTATATTAGATATTAGGAAGAAATTCTTTACTGTAAGGGCGGTGAGGCACTGGCACATTTTGCCCAGAGAAGTTGTGGATGTCTCATTCCTGGAAGTGTTCAAGGCCAGGTTTGACATGGCTCTGAACAACCTTTCATGACAACATGGGGAGCTCAAATGAGCCTCCCTCCATCCCTCACCCTCCTGCAGTTCGCTGGCTTTACTTGGCAGCTCAGGGACCACTTACTACCGTGGAGCATCTCCCTAGTTTGTCAGGTGGCCAGCAGTCAGTCAGCCCTGTCTGAGAAATGGTGGAATTGTGTCTCTGCAGGGTTTGATAACTGAAACATTTTGCAAAAGAACCCAGAACCATCAGGGGAAATATTTATAAAGAAATCGGAATAACTTTCCTGTAGTGCTTTCCCAGACTTTTCCAGCCTCAGAGCTCTCTTAGAAAACTTTTCCCTCTCATCCATTTTCATTTTCCCAGGTACTTGGGTAGCCACTTCTAAAGCCTATTGCTGAAAAAAATTCTTTCTGATTTGCAGGGGGTTTATCCCTGCACATAGTACAGAGCCAGAAATCAGTCTCCAGTGAAGGATAAAACCCCCTTAACTGCCTTTTAACCCTTTCCTTAACTCGGGCTTTAGTGTGTAGAGCAGATACAATGAACCAAGTTGTAAACTTTCAAAAGAATAAGGAATGAAACTTTACTGGGAAAATACATTCTAAACACCTCAGCTCTAAATACAATAATTAAGAATCAGCAATATTTTTTATCCACTCTAACACCAGAGTTAGGTAATACCATTTACCAGGAACTTCTATCTTATTGATAGTCGAGTCAAAATATTTTCTGTGATGGGTCACAAAATGGTTTTGCAGCATTTCCACACAGCTGGAGAAATAATCATACAAGCAAAAGGGCAGCAGCTGTGGCATTTCAAAGTTTTACCAGGAAAGGAATTCTGGAAATGTAACAGATGTTTAAAAGTCCCCATCATCTGTCCAGTTGTCCCCCATCCATCCCACCCCCCCGCCCCAATCTCTTTCCCTTTCTTGCCTGTATGTGTATTAAATAACAAGTAAAAGAAATTACTGATACAATATAGTTCTAGTTTCCAATTTATATTATCTGATATTTGAAATAAAATCTATCCATAATAAAAAAAAAGTAGACCTCTTTGTCTTAAGGTTGGATGCCTCAGTTTTAATATTAAATTGTGCTTAAGAATGCATAGACTGTGGACATCCATTTGAATCCAGAAATTCAAGGGTGTGCTGTGAAACAAAGACTGAAAGGGAACCTCCAAAACTGGAAGTGCACAGCAGCCATTGACCAACTTTCAGCCACCAAACTGAATAGACAGCTTGCTTTTTTCAGAGTATACTTGAGTCTCACAGACCATACTGCTTGCATGCGCTGTGAAAATTATTATCCTGAGATTGCATGTTTGAAGGCAATGAATGAATTGCAGGAAGAGAAAATGACATAGTAGGCAAGTGCAATCAGCATAATGATTTTTAGGAGCAAATTTTTTAGTGACTTGCTCACTGTCTTTGGGAATAGTTAGAGCTTACACATATTTTCTTGAACAATTCTAATTTAGAGCATTTTTCCTTACACAAGAGGGACATTATTTTCAGTTTACAATTCTTCAGCTGAAGCAAAAGAACAATTTCTTTAGCTCTCTTAAGTGTTGTTATATGTATTTCACGTAGTAGCACTCACGTTTCACCTGTATTTCATCCTCTCAGCAACAGTACAATGCAGAGGAATACTGACCAGCATATGTTTTGTTGTTCTTAAACCTTGATTTTCTTCTTTGATTTATTATGAAGCATCTTCGCACTATGGGTACTCAATTTACCAGCTTCTGCAAGTAGTTTTTCCATGGCCAACTTTAACAATAAACTCCTCTTGACTTCAATGACATCAAGAATGTGTGTAAAGCAGAATCAAAAAAGAGCACACAAGCACTCAGAAAGCAGGAACACTGAGCAGATGGCAGCTTCAGATTTGCAATCTGAGAATCTACTGGTTTCATTAATACCATATAAAAGTAGCCAAAGGCATCTATTCAGTTCAGGCTGGATTGGTGAGCTCCTACTGGAGACAGGGGTTGGCACATTTGCTGAGTGTTCAGGGTACATGATGAGGCTGTTGATGTTGCAAAGGTGTTAGTGAAATACCTAGAAGGGAATTCTGCCTTAATATAAGTTATCTCACAGTTAGCATGTCCACCCCAACTTATCTTGTTTTCTTTGTCCTCCTGTACATCCCCTGTTGAACCATGCAACCACCACCACTTGTACCATGTCAAAATGCCTCCAGGGAACGATGTAGATGAAGCACAGTCAGCTGAGGCTGAATTCAGGAAAGACTGAAGTGCGTCTGGCTGAAAGGAGAAACACTTTGAAGAGTTGGCCAAAACATTGTCACCACCTTTCCTCAAAGATATATAGCCCTTATTCATCAGAGTTATGGCTGACTCCTCGTTAGACATGGATGGTCAAATTTGCAGCAATTCCCAGAAATACTTTCTCTCACTTTCAGCTCACTAGGAAACTCCGTCATTTCCTTATAGATGGACATGTCGTCCCAGTGATTCATGCAGTTGTCACCTCCATCCTGAACTCTTGTAACAGAAGTAGAATCCAAAACCTGTGAATAGATCCAGAAGGTAACTGCTGACTTTTTCCATAGTGTAAGGTGCTTTTAGCACTGAGTGTCTGAACTCAAGTCCCTCAGCAGGCTTCCGCTTTCTCTCAGTATCTGTTTACAGCCTTGGCCATAATTTTCAAAGGAACTGAAGAAATGTCAGAGTAAGCTGCATATCCCTGACGTGCTTTAGATCATGGGGTTCAGGAAAAAGTGTGGGAGAACTACTCGCAAAATTAAGCCAGTTTTGCTTTGAGATGTCTGTACCTCTTGTCAAGGTAATCCTGCTGTGGAATGCTCTTCTGGATTGTGATCATCTTGATGGACTATTGGTGTTTTCTGTATGTGATTGGGTGGGGGAGAAAGGAGCTTATTACCACAGCTGACACAATTCAACAGCTGTTTTTATTCCATAATCCCCTCCTCCTTTCACCCCTGAAAAACAAAGCAAAACAAAACAAATCCAACCTTCCAAAAGCACCCTATAACTCAGTGAATCTTGATCCCACAGACATATGCAGAGGCAACCAATGACTTTACTATTGCTTTTGATGTTCTGTGGAAGAAATTCAGATAGTAACTTGTTCTGTTTAGGATTTAGGTCTTAATAACTCATTTTTTTTATGTTCAGGCTCTTTCCAAATTCAGTTACTTTTATTTCAAGGGAGACCATAAATGTTTTCAAGTACTCTGGGGTTTAAAACAATTTGAATTCTAGGATTCCATGAGTGAGACCTTCTGAGTGCAAAACTAAGTTCATGTGATTTATTCACATGGAATAAAATTTGTTTCTGCTTAAATACTGAGAAGCCCTCTACTGCTTCATACTTGATTTGAAGTTGTTAAGACAGTGTATTTCTTATGTGATAACAAAAATGTTGGAATTAGTCAAGTAAAGCAACAGTTTCATTCTGAATGAAAACACAGGAGGGTGGAAGGTGGTTGTATTCAGAAATTGCTTTTAAAACAGTGAAATAGCAATATTTAGGTTTATTCTGACAAGTGAATAAATTCAAGGCAGTACAGGTTAAACCACTGTAGAGATGGTGGTTTCCATATGAGAGTAAAGAATGTGAATAAAAGTAAATTAAACTGAAAGGAATACTCCATCAAAATGCATGGTTTTCTTTGGAAAAGCAGGATAGTAAGGGTTGACACAGAAAGCTTAGGTGAAAGTGAGGATACACAGACTGTTACTGCACTGAGGCCAAAAGGCTTGCAAGAGTAAGTAAATTGCATAGCAAAAATGCTTTTGGTCTTCAAAGTATAAATCACCCTTTAGTCAGTATTCCTGTCACAAGAAAAATTCATGGGCAAACTGGCTCGCCTACAACCTTTTCCATTTTAGAATTTCTTAGAGAACTAAGAGGCCAATGGCCAAATGTTTTACCTAGCTTCATGGGTCAGACTCAGATCTTGGAAGTGTGCTTGAGCCTAAGTTGTAAAGCACCAATTGGGAAAAAGGCTGCTGCTTTGAATTAAACCCAGCAACAGACCTGACTGGAATTCGTGACAGAAAGACAACTGTAAATCTGTGGCTAGCACATATTTCTATGGAGAAGAAGATTAGGAGTTCATTCACATCAGTCAGGGGTTGTTGTCTTGGTTGTTCATATGGCTAGAGAGCAGTTGTGTGTCTATAAAATTCTTCCCAATTCCTTTTTCCACCACCATTCTGGCTACATTCATTGCTGGCTAAGAGACATCCATTGGCCAAACAATTGCTGTGCTTTGGGACAACTTCACAGCCCAAATTGCACTTCTGATGAATGCAACTAATTCACAGAGTAGAAGAAATAAAGGCTGGTAGAAAATACATATTTAAGTATGACTGCCAACATTTTGGGAACAGAGCCTGCCTTTTGGCTTTGTGCATTCAGCAAATTGGGCTAGATGATCTTTTGAGGTCCATCCCAGCCTGGGATGTTCTGTGATTCTGTAATGAAATTAGTAGTTTACTCTATCTCCTGTATGTAACAACTGCAAAAAAAAAAAAAGGAGAAATAATCATTCCAAACTGCCATTCTTGTAACAAAACTGGGTAGGCAGGCAGGCAGAAACATCTAACACAGATGGTACTGGTGGGAGCCACTCATGGGAAGAGCCATTTTCCTATTCATAGCGACTATTGTTGGGGAAAGTGGGCACCCCAGAGTGTATAGACAAGACATTTGATGTGCAGTTAATATAATTCACACAAATACTTCAGCATAAATTTCTACATTCCTGTCAGACTGAAGGCAAGGATGTTTGTCCCAAGCAGACCCCATGAAGCTGAAACCATTGCTCTTCCTTTGTACCATATGTGGAGGAATTTCTACAAGAACCCCAAATTTATCCATGTAGAAAGAGCCTGGTAGAAATGGCAAAGAAGCTCAGAGAGAAAGAGACATTAGTTCAAAACAAAAAAAGCTGAAGGATCTCACTTGCTTAGTTCCCATGGATTGGAGAAGTGTTCTGTCCAGAGCCCAGAGCCAGTGAGAAGAAGCAGCTGGAGTTAGACAGATAGGGCTGCTGCTCACACTTTTCCTATTATTTTAATACTTTTTTGGAGATTCCTGTCATTTGTGGTCAGAAAAGATTATTAGTTAACTTAGTCTGACCCACTTTTTCTTAATTCTGACTTAGTCCAGTAACTTGTCTTTACTTGCAACACATTTCCTCTATCTGAAGACATCAAGAAATGCAGAATCTACCACCATCTGGACCAGGGCTTTTTTCCCAATGATCAGTCATCCTTCCAATTTTTAAAAGATAGTATGTAATTTCACAAGCATCTCCCTTAAGTTTCTGGTCAATTATTACACATGATTTTTTTTCCTGGTATTTTCTCTAGATAATCACAATTAATGGAGACATCTCACTCTTATTCTTCCCACCTGTATTAATCTCTGCCAATATAAACCAGGAGTAAAGCTGTCTAACAGTGTCCATGGAGAAACAGCAAGGGTTTAACTCAAAAAATTCATTTTAGTGCTGCAGTTTACTTAGCACAGATGACTCTCAACCATCATCACCTTCTTTAGGGACCTGGGGAAGTCACCCTAATTATTGCCAGTACTCCTAAAACCCAAAAAGTTAGTAAAAAATTAATCGCATATTTTCTTTAATCATAAATTTGCATTATTTTGAAGATTATATTTTTATTAGTATTTTTCAAATCTGGAGAAGATTTGTCAGGGTAGTCTGAAACTAAACTTTAGTGTTTTTCTAATTATTCCTTCATTTTATCATTTTAGTGGCAAACTGGGGTGTACAGGGGGAAGAGGAATGGTGGTAAAACCAGCAAGATAAACATCTGTGAAATTTCTAAATATTTTTGAAATACGTTAACAGAATGTGCTTAGGGAATGAAATGCCATTCCCTTTCAAAGCTTAGAAAATATATATTTCTTTAGATTTTTTAAGATGTCTTCACCAAATCTTAGTCCTTTCTAATGTCATGAATACGGAGAACTCCTGGGAATATGGAACTAAGCTGGTTTACCCAACAGATCCTCTTAGGGATATCATAAAGAATGTTTCTTGTGTAACTTCCTCAGATCGGGGAAAGCTGCTATATTTGCTGCTTCCCTCTTTTCCTTCCTTTGTGGAGCAGTAACACAGTGGAGTCATTTCTCTGGGGTGTCACAAAAAATGAATACATGGATCCAAAGACTATGGTTCACACTGAAGAAAAACAACATTCCTGATCAGCTGAGCAATATGAATTGTTTAAGCTTCCAGCACGAGAAGATTTCTTATTACCCAGTAAGACTTCAGTAGTTTAGGAACAGTTACATTAGAAATTAGAAAAGCACTCAAAGTAAATAGCAAGAAAATAATTATAATTCCTGGGGAAGGGTTTAGTATTTTGCTTCAGTATTAAAAGCAGGACCTTGTTAGGTGAGCTAAAGGAGTACTAATGCCTTCACCCTTTCCAGATGATTCACACTGAATCCTGATTGTCCAACAGTTTGACATTAACAAAGGTAAATAAACCCACAGATACCTCTCTCACTGATGTAATCTAATTGGTTCTGGTTACAAATCAAGAACTTCTGAGAATGTCATAGTTTGTTCAAGGAAGAAGGTTGGACACCTTTGAATTTGACTGCCTATATTTTATTATTGACCACAGGTCAGAGGTAGACCCAGTCACCTGTGCTAACTAGTTTGCAAAAGTGTTTGAATTTGAACATTAATCCCATTACAAATATCAGTCAGTTTTAAACAATGTGTTTGTGTGGTGTTCCACCTGAACAAGGCATGTGTGTGCTGCACTCTCCTCCTCCAAAGGAAGGCCCGGTGGCACTGCTGCAAAAACTCTTGCTAACTCTGTCAATCTGTGTATAAACTAGTAGCCCTTGAAGAGCTGCTTCTTGTCACTTAGTGAGGCATTGTTTTATCATTCTCCCCAGTAAAAATTGCTTTCCTTGCTTTAATCTCTCTGTGAAACCATTGTAGGTCAGTTTGCTGTCACAGCAGTCGCACAAAATGCTGTACAATCACCAAGATACAATGCCACGGATGAGTTCTCCCCACATAACTCTCCAGAACACCTTTCAACCCAGTTAAAAATGGGTGGCACTTTTTCTCTCATTTCCCCTGGCAGTCTCTTCAACAACTATTTTAATAAGTCCATTGTGGATTATTTTGCCTGAAATTTCACTGAAAATCTTAAATCTCTTGCCTCTACTCATATGGTAAGAGCAGTAACAGAACTGAGATAGGACCATAAGTAACCACAGGAATTTATTCCTCTTTCCTTCCTTACACGGCCTAACCTACATGAACAGTAGCTTGACATGACAGATGCTGCTGCAACTGCAGATTTTCCCAGGACTCTGTTCTGACCTCTAATGTCTGATAGAGTCTTTTTGCTCTTGCTGGTTTTCTAAGCACTTAAAAAACAGCTGTCATTAGCAGACCTCTGAAATGAAATTCAGATAGATGAAGATCTCCTTCATCCAACACAATGAAGTTTCACACAGAGACTGAACAGAACCTGCTGGTGTGTTTCAGAGGCTGACAAGAGCCCAGAAGCAATGTGCTAGGAGTGCTAGGTCAGTAATCTAAGGTCACAGAGACTGCTTAGCTGTGACCACAGCCACCGCCTGTTACTGATAGCGTTTCTTTGTACACTGCTGGAGAAGCTGTTTATACAAATAACCTTTATCACACTTTTACGAGGAAATTGCCTAATGTATCAGAAGATGAGGGTTTTCAACTTGAGATCATTTTGTTTCAAGCCAACTGCTGTTTCTGTGCTGCTCAGTGAGCACAACCCATCCAGTTTTAATTTTGTTACAAACAAACAAACAAAGATAACTAATAACATATGCTTTAGAAAGACTCTTTTTCCTAGAGCAAGATGTTTGCCAAAACCCTTTGCAACATAGAGCTAAGAGCAAAAACTGTTTTAAAAACTCAGGCATGCTGTGCTCTTCCTACAGTGCTGTCCTCTCCTTTGGGCAATAGGTGTTCTGAGTCACTCAGTGCACCATCAGCTCTCCCAGCTCCAAGCTGGGTTTTACACAATGGCATATATATATAATGGAATATAACAATCGTTTCCTTGCAATGGCTTGATGGTCGACTCTCATCTGTTATCCTATCTCTGCACTAAATCTCTTAGAGGAAACAACCCATCCCTGCAGAAGCAACAATTGGGATGTATGAGGTCAAACTAAACAAGGAGTTCCTTTTGGACATGTTTCTTAAGTCAATACTAAATACAGATGTCTGTGCATGTAATGCAATAAAATGAGATCACAAAATAGAGAATTCTACAGACCTAAGGTGGTTGATTTGCAACCAAATGTTAGGCCTGTAGGAAAATTCCTGAATGTTCCAGTTAGTATTGATCTTACCTTTTTTAATCAGCATCAAGAAAGCTACTGACTTCAATGGGACAAATATCTGGCCTTAAATTTTCTACATACAGAATTTTCAAAATTAGCTAAGTGGAGCTAAAGCGGAGCTGCAACCCCAAACCCCAAAGCTTTGAGGAAGTTTTGGTTCCAAGATAAGTTTTGCAGCTAATCTTTGATTTGAAAGGAGCAAGCCCAAACCTAGGATAAGATCTGTGAATGCTGATGAAAATTGTGTTTGGATCCAGATTCAGACTTTCCAAGTGGGGCCCATTTCCTAATGGTGCAGGTGAAGGCCAGAAATGGCTGCCTGTTGCAGAAGGAGGCAGCAAGCCCCCCAGCAGCTGCGTGCTTCAAGCAGCATAGCTGCCTGTGTACAAAAGCACCAGCACGGCAGGGCTGAGCCCACAAAGAAGTGTCTGTGGTAAACTGTTTTGCAAAAGCTGAAAGTGGTGTGCACCCTTTGTAGAGCAATAGCAGAAGGTCATACTGTGGGTGCTCAAAACAACCTCTAATTCCTGTCTAGGGCTGCAAATGCTGCCTTTGCAAAGTATGTGTTAGGCTTTGAAACCAAAGCTCACGCTGGTTCCCACTTATTGTATATTGGCTTGCACACTCCATCAACACTTGTGGGTCTCACTTGTCACCACTTCTTTCACACCTGAAAGCTCACATTGCCAGTCTGTGATTGGTACTCAGCTACAAGGACTAAGTGGTAATGATAGTAAGCCTTAGATGGATCCATTCTGATACTGCAGGTATCTTGTTAAGAGTCATCAACACGAACAAGAAAGAGAGGGATGTTTGCACCTGAAAGGCTGTGTTTTTATAGAAAACATACTAGAGTTATGAAGTACATATATAATTTATGGGTTTTTACACCTGTGACTTGAATTCTGCCTTATAAACCCTAATAGATAAATCCTATTCACACAGTGGGGTAGTAGTTATTACTGGCATGCTGCACAGAAGAAAATATGTCTACAGAGTTATAAGTTATCTCCCAATTTGTCCATGTGCCATACACAAGAGTAAACAACAGAAATAAGAATAAATATACTTCCTTTTTTAAAAATCTGTTCAGTGCTGTAGGCAAAGCAAGTGGTTTTTTAGGCCATAATGTTCACTCATGAGAAAAGAAATTAACCCTTGCTTCCCAGGAGCCTCTTTTTCCACCATGCATTCCAGCTGAGAACCTTTGAGCACTTCACAGAGAGCAGTATATCTCTTCAGGTATAAGAATAATTTGGTTTCCTCTGATTCTTAGAAAATTGTATGGCTCCCTGAAGAGAGGAACAGGCTGTGGTCATGAATGGCACAGCTGTGATAATTTGTACCTTGAGTGGTTTATTCCAATGAAGGGGAAAAAAAAAAGGAAAAATAAAAAAAGCTTTTACAAAAATTAGCAGTGAAAAAATTACTCGGGTACCTTGCTCCCTTCATCACTTCCATGACCTGCCTGCCTTCTGGTTGCCATTGAATCCCCTTCAAAGACATGACTTCCTTTGCCTTGACATGGGTGCACAGTGAGCAGAAAACAGGAAGGCAACAAAGCTTGGTTCTATGCTCCAAGCATCATGCAATACAACCACAGCTGACATCACTTGTCATGGGATGTGGAAGGAATTATGACTTTCAGGGGATGTTCTGCAGGATTGAAGACTTTTGGAGCCTGTGTTCTAAATGATTGGGCTGACAGCCATGTCTGGCTTATCACAGGCAAGGGAAGGAACAATACTTGAGCTGTCTGTGTAAATTTGTTCCTTGACAGATTCTTATTTTTCTCACCAACACCCATGAGGATGAACAACATCAAAACTAACCAGTAGGCAACAGCTAGATACCCAAGTCCTTAAAGAGTCCAAGACAACAGTTACTCCACATTTTTATGGGTAGAAAGTCAGAGATGAAAACCCTCTTGTCAATCATTATTGATTATATGACTGTGACACCAGCAAACTTTAGTCACACCATTGAAGCGCTAAAAATCCTGTTTGCCTTTTAAATTCTCTTGCCCACTGCAGCTAAGTAAGGAAAGAAATTACACAGTGACCTAGTAGGTGTTTCAGATTTCATTTTTCCTTGAATCTTTATTGTGTTTAAGAAACTTTACAGGCAATTCCATGTAAAATCTTTCACAAGAGCCATAGAGGGTGACCCACACAGGACAGACAAAGACATGTACCTCAGCATTTCTCTGAAGGGCACAACAACCCAAAGCAGCTATGTCAAACCGTGCCAGCCCTGGGGGCTGCTGCCCAGCAAGCCATGCAGTGTGCTGAGTGGGCTGAGCAGGCAGTGGCAGCTGGCAGGAACTCAGAGGGGCTAGAAATAGCTGCAGGGAGACTGTGAGGGAGGACTCAGGAACTGGAAGGAGCAGGTGAGAGAATGCACTGATGGCAGAGGGGAAGGCAGGACAGAAAGGAGATGCTCTGAGACTGAAACATCCTGCTACAACTCCAGGTTATGATAGAAGTCAGCTGGTGTTTTAGTTTCCTGTTCAGTTCCATGGAAGATAGGTCTTTGCTGCAGTCAGCATAGGCTCTGGTAATGTGAATCTGGGTGTGTAAGTGAGTCTACTCTGCCTTTGTCCCCACTGGATCTTTCAGGAGAGTGTGTCAAACAACTCTGGGAGTGGATCACAGTGCAGCACTCATCTGTGCAAATGATCTGGTCCCTAGAAAGGGTGGAAGAGCTCACAGAGAAGCAAACTGTGGGACAGCAGCAGCAGACATTCGGCACTCTCATGGGTCAGTGTGTGTTATCACTGCAAATTAAGCACATTTTTACAGTGACAATAGGAACTATACTCCCCAATATGCCACTAAGATCCATAAGCAGATCAGGGAGGAGTGGAAACAGGTTCTGTACAGGAGGCCAAGCTCGTTCTGCTACAGCAGCCCCAGTTCAGCTGCCAGCACCACACACACGTACATGATTGCATGACTGCACTGCTAGAAAAGGTAGGACCTCCGTGCCATGGTGTTTTTCCAGGACTTTACATATCAGCTTATCAGCACATCCAAAAATACCTAGAAATTTTTGAGGGCGGTAATGAAATGGAGACCAGCCTGGGCTGGGCTCTTTATTGTGGTTAACAGAGCAAATAAATGAGCTGTGAAGGATGTTATGCCATTCTTCTTTCACTGTGCCCTTTATTCAGGGCTTTGACTAAAAGACTCTACAGAAGACCCAGAAGTTTTACCACTGATAAATTAACTAAGTGTGGTTGTTGCTAATTGCTAACTTAATAATCATGATTTTTTTAGAATGAAATGTTAATGTGCACACACAAGCAAAGACACTTTTGAAAAAGCAGTTTGTTAAGTCTAACGTTACCATAGTTTGACATAGTAGTAATAGCAAAGATGTTTAAAAAAAATATTTTTTTTACTAGTAGTCTGTAATTTACACCCAAAGGAAACATCAATGGGGATGGATTATAACTCTCGGAACAAATTAACTGAAAGAAACAAAGGAAAGATACAGTAGAGAATAGGAGAAATGGGAGAAAGGAACCCAAGGAATGGAGGCAAAGGCTACAACATGAAGAAAGACATGCCAATTCAGAACAGCATGCCCTTTAAAGGAAAAACATTGAAATCATACAAGAGTAATGTCATGCAGACCACAGTAAATTATATTTCATTTGTGACAGAGATTACTGAGTTTGATTTTTCAATCTTTTCTTATTTCTGAATCACACTGAAAAATCATCAAAGAAAGGTAGAGATGAAAACCAGGCTAGTATTTATGGCAAGCAAATGCATGCATCAAATAGCAAAGACTATAAAAGCTCTTAAGAAAATTCAGCCTGACTTCAACAGAATATTCTCACTCTCTAAGGAACATCACTACACTTTTCTGCACAACATCCCATTCTGCTGCCTGGTTGTCTTGTTTAACTCACCATAAAGCCTACAAATTCTTGATTTCTGAGTATTTTTTTTAATATAAGATTGGCAGAGGTCCCTCAGGACAGGAAGGCTCCAACTGCTGCATGATTCAGAGATCAAACTATGGTAGCACTGCACAAGATGAATCCTTATCTATACTTTAGAGCATGTGAAGAGACATCAAATATTCACTCACACTCTCATCCATCATTGTTGTCAGTTGCACGTCCATTTGTAGTAGGCAGAAGAATTACCAAACCACTTTCTCCAGAGACAAAACAGTTCTTACAGACATGGCAAAGTTGTGCAAGAAACGTACACCTTTTTACTGAAGGGAAAACTGACTTTGAACCAGCAATGTGAATTTGTTCCCCCACTGAAGTCAATATCTGGGCATTGAACTTGAGGAATTGACAAACTGACAGAATTACCAAATTGTCAGAAAATGCAGTGTCATTTCTCCATAGACAGTGGAGTCAATAATGAATCTTGCATTAACTTAAAAGCATTTAATTCTCAGTTAAGGACTATTTATAACACTTTAATATTGAAAAAAGATAATAAAATGGGTGCAAATTGTACTAAAGCTTTCTCTAATAGCCCTACATTGTTCTAGTGATGAGTGCTGAGAATCACTGGCACTGTGGATTAACAATCTTTCCCTCATCCTTGCAGAGGTCTTTAATGCCCCAATGTTTGTCCCAGTTTACCAGACAGAGTAGGTATCCTTTATGTCTGAGAGTTTGAGGCAAGCACAATGTAATTTTTACTGCTCAGTATTAGACTGCTACAGCCAGGAATTGAAACCAGTAACCTGGCTGCTCTGGCCTGAGATGTGGCAAGAAATGCCTGCCCAACATTCAGGGCTGGTAGGATTGCATGGAGAGTACATTCCAACCGGGGACATGTCACACCAGTTGGAAGATGTGGGAGCCTGTGTGTGCACAGCCTGAAAATGGGGCTCGCAGCCTAGTTTGATGAAGATCTTGGTCACAGAAGAGGAAAATAGCAAAAGTGAATTTTATTAGCTAAGCTATTTGCAAGCCATGGTTAGCTCATTTGTCACGGGGTCAGCTCTGTTGGAACAACATCCATCTCCCAAGGCATCCTGGATCTTCCTGAACTGCTTGCTTTTGACCTCTAAAGCACAGTAGCCACCTCCTGTGACCACAGATCATAAAGTTGCCTTGCTGATAAAAATTATGGAACCATGCATTTCCTTCCTGAGAGGAACAGCTGTGCAATCGCAAATAAATTTGTTTAAAGATCGAGGTCAAATGAGCCAGTTTAACATCATCAGTGTGCTGCATTCCCAAACAACACAGACATGATCTTCTGCTTGGTGGGGTGGGAGGATGCTTTCCTCAGTTCTGGGGCTTTGTGGTTGAAGTATTGAGATTCTTTCAGATTAGATTTAGGGATATATTCTATGATAGAGTCACAACTCCCTTTTGTTCCTGTGGGAAAAATGAAACAGAAGGGCCTCTGTGTTATACTACTGAGGTTCTTTGATAGTTTCAGATATTTTCTGAGGCTTGGCATCCAATGTTCAAATTCTTTCTAATGAAGAGCCTATAAAAACAAGCTTTGATGATAGTAAATATTAATGAAGACAGGTTCCATGGGTAACCATATCTTTGAGTCACTTAAATTATATGCAAAGTATATGTGTAATACTTTGTTTCCATGTCTCTTAAAAATGCCACATAATCTAGACTTCATCTTACTAGTTCTTTGGACACATAAAAGATTCCTTACAAAAGATAGAACAGACTTATGGAAGTGTCCAAGCTTTCCCTCCAGCTCAGATACTCATTGTTGAAGCCGAAGAAAACAGAAAAAAATCTCCAAATGTCCTTTGCTTTTGGAAAAATAGGATGGACATTTTCATTTTAAAGGTTGTGTGGTGAGATTAATGGTGTTTCCTGCCAGAAGCACTGCAGAAGGATATCTCTTCTCACACCAATGTACTTCTGCTTTCACTGTTGCAGGGTATTTATACATTCACAGTAAACACAGAGCAAGCCAATTCAGTGAAGCTTAGAAATGGTTGATTTGCATTATAGCTAAAAGTCAGAGATCATGTGAACAGCAGTGCCCTGAGAATCTAGTGCTAATTTGAATACTATTTCAAAACCTTATTTTGTTAGTGTCATTCAGGAGATTTGTGCAGAAAGCTTTACTAAGATAAATCTTGAAGATAACATTATTCTTGTTGCCTCTGATGTATACAGGAGTTGATAACAAGCTGATTTCCTTTTTCTGATGGATGACTACACACAACAGATGTTTTAATTTGATTATATCTATGAGATAAGCATAATGCTGTGTGAAGTCCAAACACATTTTCTAAGTTTTTCAAAACATTTTACAATGAATGTAACCTTTTGTAAATGTCCTTGCTTGAGGCTGTGTGTGTTCTCATAATGGTGCAAATTATTATTAACAAGTTGAAACCAGTGATTATACAAAAGAAGAAAACTGCATTTAACAGTAGCTGTAATTCTGTGCTCCATGATAATAGAAATTAAGAGAGGAATACGATCCAAGCAGTGATATAGGGCACAACAGTTTCACACTGCTCTAAAGAGGACTATGTGTTCTTCAGCCAATGATACACAAGACAGGCAGAGCTTTTATCAAGAATGCTGAAAGGCTAATACTCCATGCCAAACACCCTCAATTTGAAAATTAGCAGGCAAATGTCAGTTTCGTGAACAGTGTTGCAGGGCACAGAGGTTTTGAGTTTCAAATAATACAGGCTTACAAAATTTTACTTTGATTTGAACTGAAATGCCAAAATTTCTCTGAAAAATAAACCTCCCATCTCACTGCATTGAAATCAAAGTGCTCTATGGTGATCCCCTGTCCTATTTTTTTTAATATGTAACATGATGAGAACAAAAGAAAATTCAAAACTAATTGTCTGCTTCAAAACAAAACCCAATCTGTATCATAACAAAAACACCAAAATGGGACATGTCAATTTTCAAGATTTCCTATTTTTATTTTGAAAGTAGTCATGACAAAACTTGTTCGGAGTCATCAGTGCTTTTATTTGGGTCAAGCTACTTATTCCAGTAATTTCATTAATCGTTTTGGTAAGGCAATATCAGCATGCTATGTACGTGATTGTCTTGTGTCATTTCAAATGAAAATCACAGGTATTAATTCCAATGACTGCCAGTGGGTAAAGCATCTTGTAGCTTACTTTATGTGATATATACAATTCAAAGAGCATTTTCTTTAGGAATTATGTGATCTAACATCAGACACCTAAAAAGTAGATGTCTGGGCTAATTTATCCTCCCTATCATCAGCTTATTGTGTCTAGAAGGTTTTTTAAATATCTAGACTCCATTCCATCCTTGGATGGCCAAGGGAATGCAGGTGATCTAATAGCCCGCTGCCACCATAATGGCAGTTCTGTTCATCCAGCATCTGTGCTCCATCCTTAGGTTCTTGTACCTGATCTGGGACTATCCCATCACAGTCAAACAAACAGGACTGCTCCATTAGACAGCGAGAAAGGTGATGGGTTGTCCCAGCCATCTCCTGGAACTTCACTCGAAGGCTAAATTTTAGACAGCTAAAGTAAGGTGAGAGGTCTCACCCTACACCACATAAATCAGCTCTACACAGGCATGAATATTATGTTGTTAGTGCAGCCGTATAGGCCATACTTAATTCTGAGTCAGTGAATCTGGGAACTATCTTGTTCTGGGATTCTTAAACAAAGCAACACTGGAGTTAACAAACTAATCAAAATAATTGCTTTACTGTGCACATCCACATTTTGTGGCTGTGAGCAGAATGGTTTTGAGTTGAGTGTGAGTTAAGCACAGTGAAACAACAGTTTTTAGTAACAATGCAAGTTTTGTAGAAGCTTGAAAATGTTCTGTGAGAATAATGCTGTAGTTCACATGGGATTTTCACAGAAATATGATACTGAAAGCTAGAAAATAGTTGGAATAACAAAGAGAGTTCATTTATACTCAGTAGTTTTATGGACTGTTTTAAAAGCTGTACGTCAACCTGCAGTAAGAAGCAGTTAGCCCATCTTCACTAGGAGGCTCTGAGATACAAGAGGTACTAACTTGTTTGTGTTCTGGGTATATATTTCTAAGGCTCAGAAAGAAAACACAATATTCAATGCTTTAATATTTTGCCTTTCTAAATGGGGAACTTAAAGTAGCTGTCTTTCCTTACCCTGTCAGGCTGGAGTTGATTATTTACACCTCTAATCTGCTGCTCTTTGAAGGGGGCTCTTTCTCTACCTCAGTCAGGCTGAGGTTAAATACCCACAGTTTCAATCTAGAAGATACTTGAAAATATGGAACTGGGAACTATAAACAAGGAAAGGGAAAGAAATGACCAGCTTAGTCTTGTTTCATATATTCTAGTTGTCCAAGGAATCCTGATTAAGCTGCATTTGGGCCCTAACAGAGAGGTTTATAGTACTTAAAAAGGCAAAATATGAGCTTTTGCTAATAAGCCTGTCTGGGATAAATCTGTGAACCAAACTTGGCTTTACTTCAACTTCCACATAGGCTATTGGTGACAAAGATACTACTCTTCCACTGAGGATATCCAGGTAAGATTTTCCTTCCACACAAAAACTTTCTAATAACACCTATGACTCTCATGGGTTTTCTGAACATCCAAAGTGCAGCTGTAGCACAATCCTCACTGCATGATGTATCTGTGAAAATAAAGGTAATGCTTACATGGAAATATCAAATTCCTGAAGTCCACCTGTAGCAGACTCCTCACTGGCTGGGTAACGGGTGCTGTGTCACCTCATGTGAGAGAAGGGGTGGTGATGCCAGGCTGCACTCAAGGATTTGAGACTATTGGAAACCTAACTACAGCCCTTCCCAAAGCCTCCATCTCCTGCAAGCCCCTCACCTGCTGTCAGACCCTGGATGACAGAGACTGGGAAGAATATGCCCATGTGGGAGAAGAGCCATGGCACTTATGTGAGGGAGAGAGATGCAAGTGAGGCAGCAGCTGGCTTGCCAAGTCACACCTGGATCGTGACAGGTTTGAATAGCAACATTAAATCTGTATTGATTGGCTTTTTAAACTTCTTTTTCATGTTGGAAATTGGTCACCAAAAACTAACAGGAGAGTTCAGCACATGGAGCCAACTTTCTAAGCAAACAGCAACCCCTTTGGCACCTGCAACTTGACAGTGACAAGGAGAGAGCAGTGTGCAGCACATGGTATATAATTCTGGGGGTTGAGAAATGCTTTTGTTTAAGTGGATACTGAAAACACAGTCACCTTCTAGCACAGAGCTGGTGCACAGGAACTGAGAAGAACATGTCGGTCTATGCTCAAAGGGGAGTCCACAACTTTTCTTACCTCTAGAAGGCGGCAACTGCCACCTGTTTGAGTGAATCTTGACTAAATTAAAAGGGGATGAGGGAAAGGAAAATGCTCCTGGAGAGGTTTATGAGACTTTGCACCATAAACTGAGACTTCATGGTGAAAATATGCATTTAGGGAGCTTTTAAAACTAGATTTACATAAAATCACAATGATTACTTTTTAGTATCTGTTACAGGCCAATTAAACTCTTTATGCAAACATTTCCAGATTCAAACAGAAGTGATCTGGGACATTCAGAGCATTATTACATATATTCCCCCCTAGGGCTTAGCCCTTTTTCTGAAATACCCAGATCTGTATCTCTAACTAGTGCTGTAACCAAGACAAAAGCGAATCACCAACATTTGAACAATCGCCCTCAAATTATCCCAATGTGCATCAGTTGACCCTTCAATCAATGCCTGCCATTTAACTCAGAGAGGAAGACTGTGAGCTGAAAACAAGTCTCAATACAACTGTTGGCTATGCAGTGGCTGGATTTATACTGGCAGAGAGCTCGAACCTTATTCAGGTTCAAAGTTGAATGGTTCTTATAGTCCCTGACTGAGCCATGCAAAGCTGGCATCACCGGTGTGGTCCTACTGCCCAAATCCTAGGTGCAATTTCCCCCTTGCAGAAAAAGAAAAATCTCTGGTAGAAGCTGCTTTGCAGACAGATGGAGACAAATTTCATTGGTGCCACATACACAGCATTTGAGACCAAGAAGGGCACAACCAGCCCATTTCGGAGCAAAGTAAGAAGCGGGTGACAAGTTGTTCCGGTCAGCTTCAACATCTGCAAGCTGAGTGCCCAGCTAGTCTGCGTGAACATTTCCTGCTATTACCCTGACTTCAACCTCCTTTGCCCCCTGCTTTAGTTCACCTGGGGGATACGTCCTTCTTTCGGATACCGGTTCTGCAGAGGGGAAACAGGCTGCAGCAGCATAGTTAAGGTCAGGGATACGGGTGCTAGGAGGAGCTCTGCAAAGTCCCCATGTCCCAGATGACACGACTGGGTCCTTTTCAACTGACAGGGAGAAGGAGCCCTCCTCGCTGGCGGTTTCCTGTCGACCTTGAGCCTCCTCGCAAGCTCCGGTGCTGCTCCGGGCTGGTGGCTGTGCCCGGTCCCCGCCTCGAAGGGAGGCAGGCGCAGGGATCCAGGCTGCACGTCGGGGCTGGCCCCGGCGCGCTTGTGGTGGGAGCGCCAGACCTGAGAGGGGCTGGCCTCTGGCAGATGATTGACACCAAACTGGGTGAGGTTTCATGTTAAAAAAAAAAAAAAAAAGGAAAAGGAAAGAAAAAGGGCGAGAGCAGGGGAGGGGGTGACTGTGGGAAGGGGAGAAGGAACTACTGTAAGAGTAAGAAAGTCCTGCCCAGCTGTTGGCGAAGTTTAAGATTTCCTGTTTCCCCTGCAGCGCCGAAGTGAAGTTTTCAGTGAGTCACCCGCGGTCCCGAGCAGCGGAGCGGCGCAGCCCCGCTCCCCGCCAGCCCCGCCACCGCCGCCGCGGCCTCCCCGCCGCCCCCGCGCCCCGCCCGCTGCTCGCCGGCCGCGCTGATCCGGCTCCGCGATGACTCCCCGGCTGCCGAGGAGCCTGCGGCGGCTGCTGCTGCGCCTTTCCCTCTGGGTGCTCATGGGCAGCTCGGTCCCCGCTCTGCTCCGGGG
>VZTX01014581.1:970373-1083396 GCA_013400915.1 Pardalotus punctatus
CGGGCCGGAGGAGCCCAGAGAGGGCATCTGGGGAGCTGCCTGCGGTCGCCGGGGGAACGGCTGCCGGCCCTGCCCGCGGCGGCCGCGGCAGCTCCCGCACCAGGTGCCGCCCGCACCGTGCGCAGGGGGACGGCGCGGGCCGGGCAACAAACGGCCCCTTCGGAGCCGCTCCGGCCGGGAACCGGCTGTGCCTGCACAGCGGCGGGGACAGCGCTGGAACGTGCCTCGGGTGGCTCTCAGAGCGAGGGCCTGTGCGTGGCCGCAGAGCCCGCTGCTGCGTGGGTCTGCACTTGGTTACCAAAAACTTGGGTTTCGTGTGAGTTTCTGCCAAGAGCAGAGTTTAGCCGTGACTGTGAGCAGTTGGACTGAAAAGCACTCGTTCCTCTAGCACTGACTGTGCACGTTGTTTGACTCACTTCTAATGACACTTTATAATCCTTACTCTGCTTTTACCAAGATATCCTTAGATAGGTTTTGGGGGGCTGTGGCTTGCAGTATTCTTCATATCGTAATTTATAAAGTACTATGAGCTTCAAGTAGTGCTGCAAAAACAAGGTTTCTGCCCTGAAGAGCTTTCCATCTCTCTGTCCTACCGGTAGTTACCCACATCTGTGAATCAACATCTGTAATATCAAGGTTAGGCCCTAAATCATGTTGCAGCACAAGGGGTGAACCTAAATAGAGAACAGCAGATTGCAGCAAACTGCATCTGAAACACTTGTGAAGAATTAAGTAGATTTCTAAGATGTCTTGTGATAGCACATCTAGTTTTAGTCTTCAGGTAAGGTGTGCAGACAGCTGGGCTTCTACAAACTTTGCTCTGGGCCCACTGATTCTCCCATCTGGTCTGTTAATGGTCAGTAGTGATCCCAAATTTTGGCTGAAACATAATAACATTAAGCAGATAACTCTTGAATAGCTACTGCCATTAGCTGTTTGCAGTTATGAATAACTTCATGCTTCATTAACAGCCTTGTCAAAGTCAACAGGTTTTGCATACCTGCAAAGTTACTCATGAAAGCTTAGGGCAGAAGAAAAAAAACAGTGAAAGAATAAGACACTATGGTGTCCCACAGCTCAAAATTATATTATTTTAAATTTGAGATGTGCGACTTCTTATTAATTTTTTATATATTTGTTATAATTTTTCATTAATATAAATCATACTCAACTAGTGATGTCTTTCATTTTGACCCCAGCCCCAAATTTTTGCAGATTCCCATCACAAAAAACTTTAAAGGGAGAAGCTCCACTTTTGTTAATCTTATGTTATTATTATACTTTTAATTTTCCACTCTATCAGTTATAGACAGTCTCGAACTACAGGTAGATTTTTAAAAGCAGGCATGGCTCAAAAGTTTCTTCTTTCTGGTCATAGGTCCAGTGAGGAGGAAGAACATAAACTTGTTACAATTCAGCATTTTTCATACTTATCTTCATCTACAGCCTACAATGACCAAAACCGAGTAGACCTGTTATCTATCCCATAGCTCCAAAAGTTGTTTTGATAATCCCCATTGGATTCTATTGTGCCATAGGATTCTATTATGACAGCAAGAGTTGATCAGAAAGCAGCAGTTCTGTGGAGCAGAAAGTGTGAGGTTTGGATGTTGGTAGTTGTTGGTAGTTGGCATCAGAATGAAAACTAGAGCTGCCAAATGCTTGGGGGAAAGCAAAATGGGGGAAAAAATAAAAGAGCTACTTATTTTGTAATAACTCAGCAGTATAGTGAGGTTGAAAAAAGAAGAGGTATCAGTCTCAGAAGAGCTCAGTTCCCAGGTATGCCTACTAACTGACCAGGTGGTTGGTTAACAAAGCACCAGCTAAAATTTCATTTTAACATTTTTCACAGCAAAATATTAGACAAGAATGACAGATTCCTGTAAAGATTTTGGACAAACCCCCAAATTCATGAACAGATTCAATAGGAATGATCTCCTTTGAAAAAGATGCTCTCATGTCGTGTACTACACACAAGTAATTGAAGTTTTTTTCCATGGAGTAAAGGAACAAGGTGTGATTTTCTTGAATGATTGTGAATGATTTATTGAGCATTTAATCAATAAATGTCAATGCAAACCGGCAGTTGCCCACATAAGAAATGGACACTAGTGTGTCCAAGTGAATACGAATTTGTAATTTATCTTTGGGTTATCATAACCAGAAATCTGTTCCTTGGAATCATCCATGTAATAATTGTTAATTTCTGAACATCAGGAACTTAATTTCTCCATTCAGCCAAACTCTACTTGCTTTATTGTCTATTTTTTAAAAAGTCATATCACAATTTATAGTATGAAAATCAAATTTAGAGCTTCAGATGTTTGCGAAAGGGAAGTAGGAAAAAAAAACATCTTGTAATGTGATGGAATGTGTTTATAACATGATTGAGCCTAAAATGCATTCCTGCCCCCCATTAAAACTGGCAATTTTCCAGATATTTCAGGAGGGAAGTAGGGATCTATCAGAGATAGTATTGCATTTTCTTCTATTTATGGGTTATCCTTGAATTCTAAGGCTTTTATACCTAAGAATTTGAAGAACACTTTTGTTTATTTGCTATTTTTATTTCCTTGGCATTAACACACTTCTCTAATACTCAAGTTGTAAATTGCATATCGGAATGGTTTCTGTTAAAAAATTATGAGCCAGATCTTAAGCTGCTGCAAATGAATGTAGTTCCATTAGCATTAGTAGAGTTACCTAGAGTTATAAAAGGTTTCCTGAAACGGTTTCAAAAGTAATTTCAAAAAAAGGCAATGGAGTAATTCAGAGTTTTTCATATTCATGATATGTTTTCACTTATATTTTATAAACAGTTACTATTATATAACCTATATTTAGTCAAAAAACATTGCTTCAAAACCAAATACTCCTTTCTGGGGTGAATTGTTAGAGTTTCAAAGACGCAGCATCCTATACTGGTGCCTGATAAAAGCTGTCATTGTGACAAGGTTAACTCTGAACATAGGAGCAAATATGGCGTCAGGCTCTTACCAGAAGGAAAATTTCTCATGGTTTGGTTTGTGGGGGATTTTGCGGGTTTGTTTTTTTCAAAGGCTTTTCGAAAGCAGTTGCTCTTTTGAGGGGAATAAAAAAAAGCATATATCGCTGTAGCACCAGTTGTTGAAGTTTCCAATGCTTATATTTCCTCTGCAAGATATTTTTGAAGTGATCTTTTGATATTTTTTGCATTTGTGGCGTAGGAACTCTTTTCTCAATAACGTATGTATCTGCTATATGCACTTTGCTGGCACTCACTGCCACTTCTCTGACCTCAGAAGAGCTGTGCCTTACTTTCAGTATTGTCAAAATGAGCAAAACCAACTGGTTGGGCCCAATCTGGTACTCTTGGACCTCGCATAACAGGGTGCATTTGTATCCGCTAGGTATGAAGCGTTTTCACTGTGTAGTGACAGATCCAGATCGGAAAGTGGTCCATGCAATCTCCACACTGGCTGGCACGGCTGCAGTCAAGTGTTGATGGCACAGTGAAAGGCAGGGCTTCCAGCCACCTTTGTGGTGCTGGGATCAGCAGGAGGGAGGTGGGCTGCTCCAGCCCTGATTTGCGCATGGTTCCCACAGCCCCTCTGGTGCCTGACAAGGAGAGGAATGAAAGGATGTCTTGAGGCCAGTGGGAGACCACAGCATCATTTCCTTTGCCACACAGGAGCCCTTTCACTCAGGGGAAACACCCAGGTAGGCACATCCCAGGGACATTAGGTAGTTTGTATTTGCCAGAGCTTTGCAAACTCAGTGAAACTGAGTAAGACATCAACCAGTCTGTGAACATGTTGGAGAGTAGTAGGGATTTCCAGCACAAATGAGTGGGAGAGCCAGTCCTGATACGAAAAAGAAAGTTGGCAGAGTCCTAGTCTAAGAGAGTTAGTGCTGAGGTTTTGGGTTACTTAGTAGGTCTTTAGCCTTAAATTTTGTTGGTGTTAGAGAAGGGGTTTTGTTTCTTTTTTTTTTTCCTTAGGGATAATGGGAACTGTTTTTTAAACCCTTATAAAATTGTTTCAAGAATAAAACAAAAGGTGATGAAAAAATACTTGGGCTTTTCTGTAAACTGTTATTCTACAAGGTTAAAATAGACTAAAATAAATCAGAACAAATATGTCCTGGGTGTGACAGACAAAGTCCTTTTGAAGTTTTACTTCACTGGCAGATGTTGTATTAAGAAACAGTGGAGAAACAACTTACTACAGGGGATAGATTGCTTTTACAGCAAGGAGTGGGCGTACACCAGGACACGGCAAATGCCACTGTAAGCAATGAATTGATACTAAACACTTGCAGAATTGGGTTCTCAGTGACCCAGCTAAGTCTTCAGCAGTTGTTTGTCATTTTAATGTCTGCACTCTGGCATAGAGACAGAGCAGCAGCACTGGCATTTGTTGAGTACAACCTTTTATATCCTACTACCTGAAAGAACAGTTTTTGTTGTGTACAGATGTTAAGAGAGCAAATTGCTTCAAACACTATCCACTGATGGAATCTCATCCAGAGGAGTAGTTAGAACTAACAAATCTCACCAGGAATTGCTTAATTCTGTTCTTCCTGGTGACAGCATGCTCATCATTTGTATGTGTCTATTACCTTCTAGGGATTTGAGTAGACTTGAAATTGAAGCAGGTATTAAGGGCACTGCCCAGCAGTTCATATGGACTAATGTCCGTTTGCTTGCATTGCTGCAAAGTTCTAGCAAGTGTTCTAGATTTTAAGAAACAATAACATTAGCAGTGTCAGGGGAAATACTAGTTACTGATTTGTCCATGTTTGTGCATTGTTTTTTTTAATACGCCGTTTCCTTGTTCTTTCTATTTCTGTGAATGCCACTGTAGTTGTTACAGCTGGAACTACCTGTCCTTTTTTTCATATGGGTTTTAAAGCCTTTTCACCTCTGGGAAGATCGTCTCAGGAAGAAGTCATTTTCCTTTCCTCAAACAACTGGTATTTAGCAAGAACTTCCTGCTGGCATTCATTCCTGAGTTAATCTGGTTAGAATTAGAGCTGGTTGAGAGTTTTTGACACTGTTTTTCATGGGAAAATGCTGATTTGTCAAAACTGAAACAATTTGTGGAAATGTACCAGTTTCCATTAAACTTTCATCAGGAAACCTTTCCTTTTTTTTTTTTCTTTTCTTTTCTTTTTTCTTTTCTTCTTCCACAGTCCACAGAGGAATTTCTGATATAGAAAGATAGAGAAATAATGATTAATCAATGATGAGAATAATCACTGGTCAGTGGAAGAAAGGCAGGATTAAGCGCCTGGCCTGACTCACAGGACGCACATTTGAAACTGGAGCTCCCCCTATCCACTCTCCCCAGGATATTGGAAGGCTCCTCACTCTCTCACTGGGCATGCATGTACAGACATCCCCACACCCACCACCTCAAATAATTTTGGTTTGCCTCTGTTGTGAATATTAAAAAGTATGAAATGTTGAAGCACTTTGTGGGACAGGAAGAACATTTTCCTGACAGTGTTTTTAAGGTTGACCTGTAGCCATGTGTTCATTTGTTCCTTGTTAGGTGGAAATGGCAGTGCTTTGAGTGGCTGGTATCTTCTAGTCTTTGTTTCATAGCATAATAACAAGCTGTATTCAGAAATTTCTGTCATGCAAAGGAACCACAATTTTGATTATTAACAGTCCTGTAAGTCTGATTCCAGGATTCCAGTTCTCTGCTCACCCAGAGCAGTATTTTGGCAAAAATTTGACTGAAATTAATAGATTTCAGGAACAGATGGAAGAGTCTGCTTCCTCACACTTAAAACATCCTTCAGTTTAAAGCCTGGCAGTTACATCCCTACACTGACATCTGGGATTAACAGTGTGCCTTCGAAATGGCAATCTGAAACCAGAGGTGTTAGGACACTGTCTTCTCTTTCTGCTATCTTCTGTTTGAACCCAAGCACTTCAGGCCACACCATCAAATGAGCTGTTGCCCTGTTCTGTAACTAGATACCTGAGGTTTTAAGGTAAAAAAGGAAAGATTTATCAAGCATCCAAAGCTGTAAATTCAGCCAGTGATTTGAAAGTCACACCACATTCTTTATAGTTTGTTTATAGTTACCAGTAACACAAGTTTTGAAAGATCACCTCTGCCCTCTGTGCAGCTGATCAGTTCCTCCAAAACATTGCATTGGTATTCCTGTGGGCTTCATTTAATGCAGTTTTTAAGCTCAGTTAAAAAAACTGTTTTATGCAGGACACATTAGAAAATCCATATTTGTTCCCAGGGTTGTCGTGGTGGCTCTGTCAGGGCTTAGAGACTTCCTTCTGTTAGAAAAGCAAGTGAATTTGAACAGTTCACCCAGAGAGCAGCAGGAAGGTCGCACAGTTCTACTCCTCGGAGCAACATTTTCCAAGTAAAGACCCAAGCGTGGCTCTTACGTGCCTGGAGCACTTTAACAGGTCTCTTTAAAAACTAGCATTGTGCAAGTGGAACGCGTGCAGCCAGACTGTCAGCTGGCATAAATCAGCTTCCTCTGTTGAAGGCAAGGAACCTGCCCTGATTTATACCAGCTGGCAGAATCTGGCCACAGAATAAATAATAGGCAACTGTATGTTATGAGGCTGTAATTCCCTCGAGGGGGCTTTTGTGGTATCAGTCTTACAGGAGCCAGAGTGATCTGGTTCTCTTTCTTGGAGCTAAAGAGTAATTTGACTGCAGTTTTTTGAATTCCTCAGAACATTAAGAATGGGAGATTTCAGGCAGTCAAGGGAAAGAGAATACTTCTAAATTTTATGTAAGGTATCATTAGGGATTTTTGCCCAGGAAGAGTCATGGTAGGGGAATTTGGGAGGATGCAGATGAATTGACTTGGGATAGGTAGTCCCAAAAAAAGATAAATATCTAAGACAGATGATTTCTCATCAAGACCAGGCCTTTCCTTTGAAAACACTTGCGTGCATTTCCTAAGATGTATGAAAACTGAAGCTCCCTCATCGCTGATAAGCGTCTAGTGCTGATGTAGCTAATAAGGAAGAAAATTGGAGAATGGAAAATGAGGACTAAAGGACAAATGCCTCCTCAGAATGTTTATGTTGTTTTTAATTTTGTTTAACATTTTCCCCTGAAGGATCTTAAGTGAGCTGGTACTCATTTTATTGACTTAGAAAGAAAAGAGGGTTCAGTTAGATTTGTCAAGTGTTGACCTGTAATTCTCCTGGGTCTCAAACATTTTAGGTGTGAGATGCAGGAGAGCCACCTCCCTCCAGTTTTAATCCAGCTGTAGATTTCTGCAGCCCAGAATGGGATTAAGTTCATCATGCCTATACATTACCTGTTGGCATGGTTTGATGGTGCCTGGGGCTTTTGGATGATAATGTGGCAATTTTGTAGATTTCATCTCACTAACTCTAATATAAGCACATCTTTAATGTTGCTGTACAAGGGGCCGAACTTTGAAGCAGACCACAAATGATTAGTAATGAGTTATCTCTTCTGGTTATTTTAAGGGAAGGAAGCAGAAGCACCTATCCAGGATTCTTGTGTCTTGAGATACTGATCTGGTCTGATCCCTATGCCTAATTAGTAGCTTAGATACTGCTGAAAACTTGTTATATAAAGTTGCAATACATCAGTGGCTTGGATAGCACAGCTTCGGCAACAGTTTAAGAAAGGTCAAAGGAAGATTAAACTTCTTACCATTTTGGCTGCCGTCCTGATTTTAGTGTTAGCAGGCTGTCCTGACCAACTTCCATATACTTTGGGAACTCTGTGGCCGGAGCAAATGTGAAGCCATTTTTACATCAGGACTCCAGTGTACATTGAAGTACTGCAGACAGTAGTGTACGTAAATAACTTCTGGCCACTGAAGTGTGTGCTTCAGTGTGTGTAACTACGTCTTTTTCCCTTCCCATTTTTTCCTCCAACTGTCTGGTCTCTTAAAATATTCCTTTATTATGCAATTATTATCCACTGTGTAAATTCAACCTCCACTTGGGATGCTCCGCACTCGGCTCTGTAGCGACCTTAAGCTTTCCTTTAACATGACTGGGTAGTGATTTCAGAGTGTTCCACTCTTCTTGAGAAAATCACAGAAAGGGTGCAGGAACTAAAGAAGTAAATCTTTGTGTGTTTCACTAATGGGAAGGATTTAATGAGATTTTGAAAAATTTTGAGCAAATTTGTCAATCTGCAATTGGGAACCAGTGGAAACTTCAAGAGAAACGCTGTCATTTGCAGGTGGTGGTTGATCTTTTATTCCCTTTGACCGGTTCTGCCCACCAGCATGCAGCAATTACCCTTCTCATTTGTCTCTGGCATACAAGGAGATCTGTGATTCTGCAGTGACTGTGCTGTGGCAGTAGGCCAGCTGCCCTGCTGTGTACGTTCTACCTCCCCACAGCTCCTATTACCAATTTTCACGGTTGCCTTGCCTCCTTTTCCTACAGTGGTTAGAGCTTTTGCCCTGAAAGTGGGAGACCCATGGTCATGTCACTCCTCAGCCTGAGAGTATCTGAATTCCATCAATGAAGGGCTCGGGGATGAAGGATCCTTGCTGGCTGAGACAGGGGAAAGCTTTAGAGGCAGCACTTTGCAGAGAAAGGGTTGACATGTGTGTGGGTGGTCCCCCAAAGCATGTCACAGGAGAAGAAAGCCTGTTCCCTGATGGATTCATTCATTATTCCAGCCCCTGCAGGGTGACTGATATTCTCTCCAGGGAGTTCACAGCATAACAAAGAGACACTTTACATACAGAATGTTTTTTTCCTTTCTAAACTGAAAACAACCGTTTCTCATCCTCATGAAAAGATCAGAGGAGACCATGTAATAGTCATGACTTCGTAAGCCTCTTTATTTAAGCCTTCTCAAAGTAACTAGGTCAGCAATACATGCTTCTGGGCTATTGAATTTCCCTTCTTCCCCTCAGTCTATTCTTCCATTTCCTCACCCAACTTTACCACAAGGGAATGCCTTAAGTCAAAAATCTGGGAAGCTGATCCTTTTATTGCATTTGTAGTATTCTCATCTGGTAAGTGCAGTGCCAGACCATGAGGCTTTCAGAGCTATCATAACCCAAGTGTGCATGTAAACAGGAATACCACACTGTCTGGTTGTAACTAAAGCCATATCTCCTCTCTCTTTGCTCTGGATAATAGACATAGGAGGACATTTAGCAGGAAGAGATTGGTAAACTATTCTGGGGGGAAAAAAATACAACCAAAATGTGTTTCTTTATTTTTGTTTTTCTTTCTCCTTCAGGTTCTTGCTCACACACTCCTTACTTCTAATATTTTATACTTTTGCTGTAAGGTTTCTGTCTGGTTGGGGGCAGTGCTATTCTCACTTTTCCCGGAGGACACACTGATATGATGAATATTTATTAGTGCAGGAAGCAGCTTGGGGATTCTTGTAGGAATATGTCCCCTGATTTTAATTTGTATGAAGGAAAATAAAAATGTGATTCCAGCTAAATCACCAGTATTCAGGAACTGGGGTTTAGAATGAAGACTTGGGCATATCCCATTGAGTTTTTTTAAAAAATACACACTTGACCCTAAAAAGATTTCAAAGTATCTGTATTAGGCATGAAAGCTCCTCCTATACAGATTTCAAGTGATTAGAGGCTCCTTCTTTTCCATGGGAAAAGGAGACAAGATTAGTTGGTGACTTAAAACTAAGAAAACTTGCTTCTTGGGCTATGGGTAAAGCAGTGAGCTAGAAAATGAGAAGCCTCTTAGTCTTTGGAGACCCAAACAGATCTCCAGCTTCCCATGATTTCATCCATTGTATTTTTGATGCCACCATTAAACTTCAGTTTATTTTAATTTATATTAGTATTCCCACCGTTTCAACTTGGGTTGCTTAACATGTGGCAAAAAGTAATGCAATGATGTGTTAATTATAGTTTCTGTAGACAATTATAGAACTTGTAGGAAATGAACAGAGATTGTTTCAACACTTGTCTATTGTGACTGGGAGACTGAGGTTCAAAGAGAGTCATAACCACTGTTCTTCTACAGAAATTCTGGAATAAAGCCTTTAGAGCATCCAGAAATTCTCAACAGTCACAAACACCCTGTCAAGTTTAATAAAATATTAGCACTTTTTTTTCTCCCCTGTTTTTCTCAGGTTAAGAGGCTGTGTGCCTCATGGAAGCATTGGTAACTTGCTTCTGTTTGACATTTGAAGACCTAACTTTTCCCTCGGTCATCCACATGTATATTATTCATGGTTCAGCCAATTTTCACATTCCCTAACTAGGCTTTTTTGTTCTGAGGACTTAGAGTATTTTTATCAGGCATGTACCTGCTAGTGGTTTGAAGTCAGAAACTTACTGGCCTTCTCATGGGTGAAGGTGGGTAGCAAATGCTAGAAGCAAACCACTAATTATTTGAAGTATCTTACCCTTGAAAGCTAATGACAAGGCACATTTACCACTATCATAACCACATACCTGGAAATAGAAAACACTGACAGCTGCTTTTCCAAGCTATTGCTTAGCATGAGCAGTTAGACTACCCATACAATCATCACTTTTCCCTTAACAGTTAGGTTTTGATTTAAGTTTCCGTTTTGTGCTTTTGAAAATGAGATATAGTTTGCTTTTACCAGGGCGTCAATTTCCACTCTGTTGTCCTTAGACCCGCAGTGGGTAAGGAAGGAGGGGGTACTGTTTGTTTAGGGTACCATGCTGTCTTTTTTGCATTTTCAGGTAAGAGTTTAATGTTAATGATTGCCTGCATTTTCAAAATGATGTACTGTTGTGGTTTTGAAGATATGACAAAGAAAAGAATTAGGAATAGTACCTACAGCTGCTGTTCTCTGGCTGGATATGGTTTTGGTCAGATACGCAGGCACTTTGCCATGCCTTGTTAAGATACCACACATAACATAAACATCACTAACTGGGATCATTTGCCTCAAGGCAAAGGTAAGGTAGTGCAGCCTAGCTCAGTCTGCTCTGCCAGAATGCTTAGCTGTAGGTAGGAAAGCTCACGTGGAAGTTTGTCACAGTTAGTTGGTGGAAAATAAGGTGTTAAGTTTTGCTAACTTGATATTTTAGACTCTCTGGGGGAGGATATTATGAAAGGTGAACAAGCATCCATTCCAACAAATGAAAGCTGCAGGTGAATGAAACCATCCCAGACACAAGGGGTGCATTTTTAACAAGCAGGATACTTGGATTATTAGAGTATTGCCAAGGGGTGTGATGGACTTTCCAGTGTGAATCTCTAAAGTAAGACAGGGTTGGACTTGTTAAACACATATCCACATAAGTTAGGGTTTTGCAAAACAGCTGAGTGGAATGGGTTCATTTGCAGAAGGTCAGACGGGAAACACCATCCATGGAGTCATAGAGGCCTTGTAACCTTTGAATCTGTGATGCAGAAGGTTACCATCACCAGGCTGGTATCACTCACATCCCTCTCAGAATTAGGACTAGAGGTAACAAAACAGTTAAGCTACTCTGCTAATGTTATACTGGATATTTCAGTGGGATATTCAGTGGGATATAAATGGGGTATTTCTAGTATGCATGAGTTATAAAATTTTGCATCCAAGGAATTAAAAAAATGTCTCTATTGCTATGGTCTAAGCTATCACATTTTTTGGAAAGCTTGGAATTGTTTTGCTTTATGAGAACACTTTAAAAACATACTATGTTCTACATGAGTGCAGTATTTGTGAGAAATGCCAAAGTGACAGCTTTAGAGAATGAGCTGCCCACGTCACCAAACAGTTACACCAGCAGCCATAACAAAGCATGTAACTGGCCCGGGGTGTTTAAAGGCGTGCTGAGTGGTTCAGCTGCTATGACCACGTTATGCACAGCCTTCTCAATGACAGTTGTTGAAATAGTATGTTCATGGCAAAATCATTAATCCACTTGGCATTTGATTAAATGATCAAGACATTTCATAGAAGCCCTTAGACATCCTGTAGACTCTTACTGATTTCTGCAGCTGAAAACATGCTCTCCAGATGAAGGATGATGATGACCAATATCCAGAAACATTTGATGACTCTAAAATATTAAACATCAATGAGTATAATTTGACATAGCAACACTCAGAAATCACAGCATCTGCTGAAGATCTTATCTTATTAAATTTAACTAATATATGTGACAGTAAATATCTTCTGTCCTGCAGTAGCAGGAACATTATGTAGTAGTAGAGGAACACTATGCTGTGCCAGAAATGAACTGCGCCATTTAAAAATTTATGAAGTGTCATCACATTTTGCTTTTCACAGTTCTCAGTTGTTAGAAAAAGAACGGTTGAACTAATTGGATGAAGTTTGAGGTATTCAGGTGAAAATGAGAGGCAGTGGTAGGTTCTGAGCTGCTGCTTGATATGCTTGCTCTTGTGCTCCTGCCTTACCTCTTCCCAGCTTTCTCTTCAATAGAAGGAATAGTATTTTAGAGACTTAAATGAGTTTTTTCTTTGCAATGTTTCTTTTAAGCAAGCTTGCAAGTGTATATGAAGTTTTGGAGACCTGGTGAAAGAACATGGTCTTAAGAATAACTAAATATGTAGCTGGAGGACTGAAATAGTGGATTCACAGCAACAACTATTATCTGAAGTGACTGGGAGGGGAAAACCCTGGAAATCTAACTCGATGTGCACATTTCAAATTTATAATTATATTCTGCCTCATCATAAATGAGGTGTAAGGGCCTGCAGTCCCTCACACATCTGCAGGCAGGTAGACTAAACATTTTAGACTGACAAGTCCCTTCCTGCTGGGCAGCACCTAATGTGGGAATGTCCTCCCCTTACATTGTAATGCAAGCCCTGCTGGGGGCTGGCTGCTGCAAGCAGTGAGTAATGCATTGTTATATGGAATGAGAAGTGTTGTATTCCTACATGCAGGTTTTTTAGTGTCCATGTTTAATTTTTTTTAATGTGGGTGGACCCTGCACTCATACAGATGCAAGTATCTTTAAAATACTCAGTTTTATAGTACAGTGGATGAATTCTTTGCATGTGATTTAGAAATAATTGCAAAGATGTGGACCTTTCACTGAAGTTTCAAGAGAGGTATTTAAGGGTAAACACCTGTTTATTTCAGAATGGGCAGGTTTCACTCATGGCTTTTATTTTCCTTTAAGTCCAGTAAAATTTCAGCCTCAATAGAAATAAGGGACCTGATTATTCATTCCCTTATTTCAGCAGGGTGGTATTGCCAGCTAGTGATTCACAGTCTCAGAGGTAACTGGAGGGAGTCATTTGCAAATGGATTAAAAGGAGCAGCTAATACCCGGGGGATATGTTAGCAAATTTACCTTTGGCAGAAGAAGGAGATGCTGCTTTGTTGAGAGCGATACCTCTGTACCAAGAAATCTGATAATTCCCTAACAGCGTGCCACAGCAGCAGGATCTTTGCAACAGAGTCAGAAAGTTTTCCGAAGGTTAAATATAATTAGAAGTGTATGGTTTTATGCATATGTCCTTTTCTCAATACTCAGTGTATAATTCCCATTAATAGTTGTGGAAGTTAGATGCATCTGTCAAGATAGCATATCCCCAGGGTATTGAACTCTGTTATTCTGCTGCTTTGCATGTAACTTGACAGAGACAAATATATCCATCCAAGCTACTGAATTTGAGAAGGATGTGTATTTTTCCTCAAATCTATTCAAAGTGATTCTACTCCTAAGGGATTACATTTGTGTCTAACTTTCCTCTGATTTACTATTTTAGCTGAGATGATGGATTATGAAAGAGAGTAATTTCTTTTTAATACTGTTTTCCTGAATCTGTCATTCAAAACTTGCTGTGTGGGGACAGAATGGTTCATAAACACCATTTTCCTGAAGGAAAATGGCTTCTCACAGTAAAAAGGAGCTCTGAACAGAGCTTCCGCATAAACATGTTTGCCCATCAGTAGCTGACAGAGGAGCCTCTGTGTGTGTTAAGGATGTGGATTTGTTAAATGAGTCTTCTTATTTGGAAACAGTTTTTCAGAAAGACTGGGAAGGATGGATTATATTCAGGTCTAGAGAAAGAAATTGCATAGAATTCTGCCTTACCCAGAATATGTAGATTATATTGTAAACTAGTACCATAATAGCATCCTCTAGTCAGAGTATGTGCCTTAACTTAAATTCCAGATCTTTCAAAGATTCCTCTAGTTCAGAGGTCTTCAAAAAGCTAAATAAAATCATGCTTTTTTGCTACTTACATTAGTAAGTTGTCTTTTTATATTAAGCTTAAACCAAAATCCCCAAGTCTAAAATTGTGACTACAGTTTTTGCATGCAAAACATCCTTGTTTTTGTTTTGTTTCCTTGTTTGTTTGTTTATGGCTGGGAGGGACAGATAGTGGCAGTGAATGCACTTTAAAAAATCCCACTAATATGCTCTTTTTATCTGGAAAAACAAATATTTGTAAATCCCTCTGATTTATGTAGCTGTGTAACGATTGCAAGTTTGAAAGCACAGTTTTCTGGTTAATCCATTTAAATGCTTATTTTGATTGGGCAGCTGTGAGTCTTTGTGTGCATGCAGCTTCTCCTCATACTTACTGGAGTGTTACAAAACACCACAGAAATTCTGGTTTGGTTCAGCAGCAACCGGTGTACACACATACAGTTTTCTCTTGTACAACACAGAGACTCTTGCCATGCAGACCTCATCCTTGCTTACGATGGCCTTAGGAGCTGTGGCCAAAGCCTGTTTGCTCTGTCACCTCCAGTCCTCGCTGTACAGGTTGCTGAGATCATGCTTAAAGAGTGTGGGTTCTGGTTCGAGGCACAAAGCACCCCCTGACTCACAGCTTGAAAGGTGCACTTGCAAAGGGCCAGTGCGGAGGCTCACTATGGAGCTGTGCATGGAAAAAGAGCGAGGAACTTCTGGTCAAATACCTCTGTCCAGGTGAAATGAAAACACTGAATGGCAGGCCTGCAAGTTATGGGCTCCAAACCATGTCATTGTACATAAAATCTTTTTATGTCTTACTCATGCTATTTCTGCCCCTTGTGCTTCGTAATTCTGAAGTATTTCCTACTTGTAAATGTGACGTTTAAACTGATACTTGAACAGATGTAGCGCATTCCAATTACTGTGTTATATTTTAAGAGTGCTTTTGATTTGCCTTTTTTTTTTTTTTAAATCCCAAATCCATTATTTAGGTTTGGCTTTGTTTGACTAAAATTTTGTTCCTTGGTCTGCAGGATCTTGATTCCAGTTTACAGAAAAGGAACTGTAGTCAGAATCAGGATCTTTGAAATCAAAGATGCGAGTTGCAGTTCAGCAAAAGTTTCAGAACAAAAGGTGGAACTTTTGTCTGGGTTTACAGAATTTTTTTCCCAGACTAGTGGTAGTTTCAGGTAAATGTTCATCAGACTTCTCCCATGAAACAAGCAGAATTGGGGTGACTGGTTGAATTTTATTTTTATGTTCACATTACAGAACAGCAGCAAAATCAGATGTTTCACATCAGACAGAGGATGTATGTGCTTCACATACTCTCTGTCCCTTTTATATCCTTCCTTTTGAAAAAAATTATATTCTAAAAACAAGTCTGCTCTGACTCTTTCAGCATCCTGTGAAGAGGAGGCATCTGATAGGTCTCTGTACTGCTGGAGAAACAGTCACAGAAGAGTAGTACCTGTCTTCTCAGATGTCTCCCATAAACATTAACTTGAGACACCAGAAGTCCTTGTTCTATATGTCAAAATCAAAATAATCTCCAATCTACTTTTACAGTGGCTTTAAATGATTATGAGTCCTGACGTGCTTCTGCAGATATGTGTGGAATAAACATCAGTCCTTGGAGTGCTCCCCAAAGTGTCATAACCCCTGCGATTGAGTCCTCAGCAAATCCCATCTGCCCCTGCAGTGACGATGCCTGGCAGAAAAAGCTAACTGCACAGCCCCCGTTTCCTCTCCTGGAAGGGCTGTGACATCTCCTGTCTCAGGGCAAGTAACATTTGAAAGCAGCCTGTGGGTTGGAGACAGCAGCAGACCGCAGGTCCCCCACGTCCCTGGCATGTTGGGCAGCCTGACCTTGCCACAGAAGTAGCTACAGCCGTAGATCCACAGAGACTTCTCTCTGCCCTCAGCAGCGCTACTGCAGCTGAAATATGCAGTTTTGCATTACCCCAGCTGTGGGTTGCCGCTCCTCATACCACATTCTTTATTGTGTTTGTGCTGTCAGGTAGACATCTAGACTGGAGAACTCTTCTGGGTCATGCTGGCCTTTGGAGGGGGAGGGAGGTGTGGTAAGGTGTGGTCTGATTCCTCTGGGAGGGATGTGAACAAATAAGGAGCAGGGGAACATGACGGATGTTTTTGGCAAAACTCTTTGTGCAGATATTTCTCTGTGGCCTCACTAGAGAGAAAGGAAAAAGAGAAGAAGGGAGGATCTTTTGTGTTCACAATGCTTAAGAAACAGATTTGTCATTTTTCTTGAAATGGTCTGAGGATTTCTCTGAGGCCAACAATTGTTGTTCTCAAAATACATAATTTCCTTGCATAAAAAAGGAACAACATTAAAAATAAGATGTCAGAAGAGGTGTGTGAGTGTGAGCAGGCCTTTGCAGAGACATCCCCAAAGGAGGGATCTGCCAAGGGCTCTGTAAAGCTGCATGTGGCAGGAGCCTTTCAAAAGGGAAGATGGGTATGGCCTTCTGACTTCTAAACCTGTCAGGAAAGTGTGTGTCAATAGTGTTTAGGGCATACTAGTAAAACAAATAAAAATGAGAATTAAAAGCATAAAATGGCAAATACAGGAGTGTACTTTTTCTGATTCACCAAGCAACCTAGCTGTTTCAAATGGAACCTGTGGGAGTCAGACATAACTGAATTTCCTGTTTTGTGTGATTTGTCACAGTCTTTATGTCTGTGCTTCATTTTCGCTACCTTAAAAAGCAAGCAAAATTCTTCCCGCAAACTTAAGATATTTCATAACCTTTCCTGGAGTTTTGTCTCTGAGACCAGAGAGGGTTTGCAAGTGCCTGCCAGTCTCCTGAGTGAATAAACAGTATTAATAAACATCTGCCCACCTGTATTAACTCTTTGCACAGCACAGCAGCTTCTAAGTATTATTTACACAGTTTCATCTGTGTTTTTGTTATCCTAGTGTACTCTTCTGAATACACTAGAGGACATACATTTGGCAAGAGTTTAGCTGTAGCAGGGGTTAACTTTAGTGAGAGTTGACTGTAGTTTCAGGAGAAAGATTTGGCTTTTTGCCACCTGAATTTCTGTATGCTGCCAGTGTAGAGAGCAGTCTTTAAATAATTCCCATTTTGCATTTGGAAGAGATGGTTTTCTGCTGTCTGCCCAGCCTTTCTTATTACTGCTGAAAATGCTGCAGGTAGATAATCGACTAACATGAAAGCTTTTTTCGCATACAGAACTCAGACCTCTTGAGCTTATACTTGATTTAAAAGTAATTGAGTAAACCACAACAACTTTATGTGCTGTAATTCTCAATTTTGATTCTGACAAGACTTGTTCCTAATGCAACCTGTTTTGAGGTAAATCAGCTTTAACAGGATTTGACAATCCACATGAAAACTTTAAAACCTCCACTCCTCTAATTTAATGCAATAAACTCATGTGATGGTGTGTATATGCCAGGCCAGCACTTAGTTACTTGAAGCCATTCAGAAAGTTAGCCATGGTGAAGCCTTACACTAAACAAGAGTAAAGCCCTGCAGGAGTATCATTTGTGAGTGTTTGGCCAAGCAAATATGTTACTGCTTTTTATTTCTGTGTGTCTTTAGTGGTGCAGCAGTCTGTGGGAGCTGAGGGCACGGCTCCATCTGCACAGCGTGCCCTGGTGTCACCATGAAGAGCCAGCACAACAGTTGTCTTTGTAAGGGAAAAATAGGAGCTGTGCCCACCGACTCTGTCCATCACAAGTACCACAGCTGCAATTCCCCATGGGAAGGATGGCAGGGTTTGGTGATACGGTATGGCAGGAAGCTCTTAACACTTTTGAAATTAGCCTCTTTGCATGTACCATGGATCCTAATGTGTTCTGCTGCCCAGAAGTTTAGCAGGGGATGCAGTGCCTTGACCTCAGACATGGACTTCAAAACTTCTCTACCTGTAGCCTGTCCAGTGAGGATGCACCTAAAAAGGCAGACAAGATTGCCTTCGCATTAAGCAGATATCCCGAGACAGACATTTAGGACTGCTTTAAGAAAGCGATGCCTCCTGTCGAGCAGCTCTGGTGCCGTAAGAATATGATCAATTTCTTTTATGATCTGATGGGCTTTTCAGTTTGCATGTGACAATGAACACATTCAGTAGCTTTGCAGATAAGCCAAAGTGCCAGGGTGTGTCTCTATGGAATGCTTCACAGCTAATGGAAGTGGCTTAGCCATAATATTTTTAGCAAGTAAGTTCTGTTCCACCTGTACTGGGTGGACCTCTGAATTTCCCTGTTGGAAACTGGGAGTTTCATAAATAGACCCTTGAAAACAGGGAAAATTACTCTTTAAGGTGGATGTTCCTCATTACTTTTGTAGTAAGAGACATAAAGGGAAGAAATATAAATTAAGCTTTTGGAGGGAATATGTGCCTCTATCAGGACAAATTATTCACCTTCCCATTGCCATTGTGGAGAATTAAAAGCCCTATCATATTTTGAAGTAGGTTGGTGGTGGTGTGACTATTGAGGGAGCAAGAGTGGAGAGAAGCATGTTACTCTAAACAGGCTTTCTTAACTGGCTGAAGACAGAGATACAAGGGGTTCAGAAACTCCATGCAAGCTACTTAGAAGATACAATTGCATGGGTTTGTACTGGAGAGGTTCTGCAGCAGAGAGTGGAGGCACATTTGTGTTTTTCTGAGTGAGAATTGTTCCTAATTATGTATATTTTAAATGTTAGGGGGTCTTCCACAGAGACTCATCTGTCATGAAAAAATATCACAGAAATAACTGTATTATGCTTGAATGACTGCTGTCTATTTTCAAACCATATAAGTTGGAAAAATAATATTTGTACAAAGCTGAAGTGTTTATACTCTTTCAGCTCGGTTTCAAGTGAAGTAATGGCAGCTTTTACTGAGCAGACAAGAATACAAAAGGAGGTTTAGATGCAGGATATGCTTCTTAGTGCACAGGTCAGAATTAGTTATGCAAATGTCAGTTCTGAACCATGAATCGTGCTTATTCCAACAAACAGGAAAGCTGTTTTTGCTAATCTTGCGAACCAGATGAGCATTGTTGTACTCAATATCCACTGTATGACTAAAATCCCAGGAGGGGTTAACCACCAAAGACAACTTCCAGTAAATTCCACACTTAATGTATTATGTTGAAAAAAACCTAGACCCCATAGTCATAATTGAATAAATTGAACTTCGTGTTATATCACACATGGTTCTCCAGTACTGTGTGCTGTTTACTGGTTGTGCTAGGGAGGCTGTGGGTTAAAGTCAGGAGATGATGAAATGTCCATTTAAGTGCCCTATGGAAAGCCATCATTTAGATTTTTTTCAGCCTCTTTGCCTGGAGACAGTATTCTTTTGTTCTGCCAACCATGGAGTGCTAAATAACGGCCAGAAAATGTGGGAGAGAACTGCAAGTTAAAAATCCTCAGGTAAAAATCCATCTCATTATTTGAGGCATCACAATGATGTTTTCAGAATGCTTTCACACTTCTATTGTAAGTGCTGAGCTGGAGTCTCCTCTCACCTGCACTGCTGTCAGTCAGGAGTCACGGCAGCGAGCTCTGTTCGTAGGCATGTTTGAGGCACTGCTGTGCCCTGGACCAGGGAGAAGAGCCTAGCCCATGATTAAAACTGTTAGTGATCACTCATCTTGGAAATAGTGAATAAAAATAGAAAAAATACTGGTATTTTAATACTTTAAATAAAAAAATTATTTTCATCTTCAGGATCTCCAGCTTAGTATCTGCTCTCTCTCTTTATTTTCTCTGGTTGTGTCCCTTCCCCTGGAAAGCTCCTGCCAGATTTGATTCTGTGTCTGTGTCAGTGCCTGCAGCAATCCCTAAAGCAAAGTTTTGCCAGTTCCACTTGCTGTTAAAAGCTGGGCACTTCTACTGCAGAGGCAAGTTAAATGAAGTTTTCCAACTCCTGCTCCTTTTCCTTTTGTCTTCTCCCTTTGCACGTACCTTCCCCTATACCTTGCCTGCTGGTGGGTGGGAAGTGGTGGTTTCCCAAATTCAGTGCAGTTGATCAGTGGCTTTCCTTTTGAAAAAAAGGAAAAATTTAATCACTTCTTCTGCTTTGGCCTTTCTTCAGCTGGGAGTAGCCAAACTATTCCCAGCTAGGTCTAGCTGGTCAGCATGGCTTACCTGATCTGCCCTCTTCTTTCATAGCAGAGTTCTGAGTCACTGAAGAGCAGGTTGTTGTTCACATAAACCTGAAAAAAGCCTTTGGGCCCCACCAAATCATTCTTTCCCCACAGCTCGTTGTGGTTGCTTTGTTGTAGGATGGGTTTCAGGGCCATATGTGTGTCTCCTCGCATTTCCAGTTGTATTTTTGCCATCTGATAGGTGTGACTTGCATTTTTTTCATATGATGGGCAAAAGCCATTACATGACAGGGGGAAGCCATGACATGCATCTCCTTCAAGTAGTTCACAAAGTAGTGTGTTCAAACAGGAAGTTAATTTGGCTTTTATCCTTTGCTGAACCCCTGAGGTTTGCAAAAGTGCAATCAGGACACTTAAAGGCACGAGTTTAAAGTACTGACTAAGGCAGCAGTTGTGCTCCATGGTAGTCAGTGATCTGTGACTGTGTATGATAAAGATTGAGGCCAAGAGATTCTGCAAAACAATCCGTAGGAATGTGGTTTTCTGGAGTCCTGCCACAGGGATAGTTAAACATTCATGGAACCTGTTTTCCTCTGGCATATTTTAGTGTACGTAAAAGATAGCTCATGTTTGGCTTTACAGAGGCTGTATCAGCACTCTTGATAATCATTGTTGTTAATCTTAATAGAAACAGTCACAAAATCATAAAAGTCCTGTACCCATGGTAATCCTGCTGGGGTAACTCATAGCTGAGATAAAGGACTGCACCCAAAGCAGTGTCCAAGACCGTGTGAACATTGTGAGCTCCTACTCACATGACAAATATAGGAGTATGTACCAGAGTGCACTCCATTTCAGCTCAGATAGCATTAAGTTTAGAATTGGCAGCTGCAACTGAAAAATTGAAAATACATATTTCATAGGGTTACCCCAAAGGTGTTTTGATGGGAGTTACTAGGTGATCTGCAGTGCTGCCAGCTCCTGTGATTTTATGATGAGTAATACAATACAGCTATTTTTCTTGAAGATCAACATCCTGGATTCCAGTGATTTATTTTCTTTTTATCTTCTCATTTTTTTTTAGTCAGACAGTAATTCCAACCCTTCTTCTTATGGCCAAAGTTTTGAAAGATGTCTCAAAAAGCTCTCTTAAGAGTAAAACAAGCAATGGCAAGTTACAGAGAACCCAGCAGTTGTTTTTTTGGTTGCTTGGGGCTTTTTGGTTGGTTGTGTTTTTTTCCTTCCCTTATTTCCATGATCTGTCTGGCTAGTCTTGTGACTTTGTAACGCATGATTTATTTTTTTTTTTATCTTTAGGATTGATTATGTTTCCGTCTTCACTTCCTTGTATTACCACTCTGAACATAATCAGTATAATTAAGAATAGCCATCAGGATATATATCCAGGTCTCAAAAGCAAAACTCAGATCCTACATTTTCCTTGACACCTTCACTCCTATAATTAATTCATCAGTTTTTGTAAGGCAAAGAATGTGCTTTTGAACCCTCACCTCTCCACTTTAATGAAGCTGGCAGTGTCTCCGTAGCTGTCAAAGTTCTGCTGGGGTTATAGATAATTTGCTGGGGATGGTAGTCAAAACAGAAATCATGCTGTGTTTAGTAGTGCTCCTGGCAAAACTCGATGTCTTTCTGTTGGATAAGAAGGTAATACAGTTTGGATGTTCTTCATAGTTGCTATTGTGCTTTCCAGACATGGATATATGATGTCATGGAGCTATGCTTTTGGGAGAACTAGGAAAATCTCCTTCAAGGCTCTCTGATAAAGGCGTTGGCCTCCTTGCAGATTTCCATGATGTAGTGGAGTGAAATCTTGAAGTCTTTCCCATCAGGTGGAATTATTTCACAGCAGCTGAGTAGTTGAGTTCCCACCCCAACATCTCTTTCAGCAGTTTTTTCTCTCTTTTTTACGGGGTGGGATCTGCCTGCTGTTTTATAAGTATAAATGTGCCAGAGACACTGGATGAGAGAATAGAAGTGCAGTGACAGGATTTTAGAAGATAGGAGTAAGAGAAGCTGGCTCTATTTCCGAAATGCATCCTAAGACAAAAAGTTTTCCAGTGTAGATATTTCCAAAAAGACAGCTTGCTGGTTTGGGTTTTATTTAAATGTTGTTAGCTTGTGAGAATTCTGTAATGATATTAGAAAATAAGAGAAAAGTAAACTACAAGAGAAAAGTAAACTACAACCTAAACTAGGCCTCAGTAGAAGTTACGTATCTACAAACAGATGCAAAGCAAACAACTTCAAGCCACTCAGTAGTCTCTGGGTGAGGTGTCCTGTTTATGACATACCAAGAAATCATAAATACAGATGTGAACCATAGAAGAGAAGTGTTGTCCTGCAAGCCTGGCTCCACCAGAATCCATGGACTGGACAATTCTTATGTGACTGCTCTAGTGTCTCTTCCATAATGTCTAGCCCACATGTTGGCTTGCATATTCCATGCGTTTTAACCATGGTGGCTGATCTCTGCAGAGCTGGTTGGCTGAAAGCTTCCTAGCCAAGAAACCGCAGTCTTTTATTTGGAGCCCTCTCCATGGACAAAGAAGCAAGGAAAGCTAGAATTAGGCTTCCTGTAGAAGTCAAAATAAGGAAACTAACATTAGAGAGTGGATGGCAACTCCAAATTTTAGGAGACAAGCACACATTTTAGGATGGCTCCCTTCACCTGTGCAAATCTGTGATTTCTCTGTTGGCTTTTTCATTATATCCACTTTTTTTCATGCAAAATCAAAGGTTGCTTCTGTCCACAGTGTTCAAGTGACTTTGGCTGTCTTAACAAGAGAAAATCTTGAGGAGCTGGTTCATGTGGTATTAAGTGTGCAGCAGGATAGTAAAACATTTTTAGAAATGAGCTTTTAAGTGACTACAAGAAGAGGAGCAGTCTTGCTGATCCTGAACCACTCCTTGCTTGTGAGTTCCTCAGGGAACAAGTGAATACACTTCCCCAGGGAAGAATCCTACCAATTTGTCATTCTCCAGGCAGGAATTCATTGATTAAAGATAGGTGTGAGTTCATGTGACTTGGAAGGAGACTGATCTTTTCAGGATTTCTAAGTCCTCAGAGTCTAATAGCAGGCTGTGATCAAAGAGTGATGTTGAGGTTATTATCTGACTCCAGATTTCCTCTCAGGCCATTTGCAGAGTGTGGTTCCAGCATCAGATAGAAAAAGTCAAACTTGGCTTTAGTTTGGAACTAGATGGGTTATCATAGTGGGCAAGGCCAAGGAGTAATAATGAATAACGCACCAACACCTGCTGGAGCATTATGACAGTCTTAGGAAAAGTAAACTGCAGTCTCACTTTAAATCAAATGTTGAAGCATGGAATAAAATTTGTCCACCTGGGCAATTTGTCCAATACTTTGAACTGCCAGAGGCATGAATTGAGAGTCACTGAACTGTCAGCCTCTGTTACAAGAATTTTGGGAGAAAAATACAAATGTAGTCAGTTCTAGAAGTCCCAAAACCCCATTAGCTTTTGGCAGTAATTTAGCCTGATCAGAAATTACCTGGTTCTAACTGCCCAACCTTTTGCTACTGTTGCTAATCATTAACTAAGGCCTACCTTAGAAACTATGGTTTGTGACCTTACAGGGGATTGTTGCTTTCCAGGTGGCTTTTTTTTTATCCTGGTTTTTTCTTTTTTTTTTTTCTTTTTTTTCTTTCTTTTTTAAATTTTTTTTAAATCAAGTAGTTTGGTTTGCAGATCCCTCCTTGGAAGAGGTCCAGACATATTTTCATCCATTTGTTCCAATGGATGAACCTTGGCAGAACCTGTCACAGCCAGAGGCAGCACAGGGACAAAACCCTTTCTCTCAACAAATATAATGAGCTTGAAACAGTTTACCTAAGGACCCACCTTCATGTGGCTTTTGGCTCCAGTGCTGTGGGCACTGGAGGGAACTGAGTCATGTTTATGGCAGAGGCATCCATTGTGCCACAGCTGCCGTGTGAGCTCAGAGCTGAAAGCAGTGTAGATGCAGCTGAAGTCTTTGCAGTGTGAGCAGCAGATGTCTTTCCCCCGTGCTCAGTTGTGAATGCTTGGCCCCCTACCACAGATTTCCTGTGTAAATTTGGGGGAGTCACTTCACCTCTCCCTCTGTATTTGTCTCTATTGTTCTTCCAGGTTTTAAGACCATAGATTGTTTATTTCTGAGTAGAGGGACAATCCCTCACCATCAGGTTGTTTTGGTCATTACTGCAACCTAGATAAGTTGATACAGCTCCTAGTTTCTCTTCAGCATGTGGTAAGAGGCACCATCCAGAAGTGATGTACAATTTCCTGTAATGAGGATTATGTTAACATGTATTTCATAGAACACTAGATTCAAGACCTTTTGAGTTCCTACCACACCTACTTCAATGAGGCTTTGTTCCTCTACGTGGCTTCTGGGAGTTGTTGCAACACATATAATTAAGAACAAGAAATGTGTACCTGGGGCTTAAAATTCTGCCAGCCCATAATATACTTCCAGCATTCTCCACACATGTAAGTGCTCCCAGTGTTGCAAATGGAGTGACACACTTCTCTTGGAAGAGAGAAGTAGCAATGTTTATTTTAACCAAGTTTGAGAGTAAACATGACAGTGTTCTAACAAGCTTTGATGGCAAGGTACACTTGATTATTTACTGCATAGAAGACAAGGTGAGACAAAACTGTCAGAGACAGCCTCGTGTTGAGTCATGGGGTTCAGAAAGGACCTCATCGCATTCTAAACCCCTTTCTCAAGGGGTTTCTAGGTTCAGCTGGATCCAGACCTAGTTCCAGGCTAGGAATTTAGGTCTAAAGGATTATGTGTGCACAAGCAAACCTTTATCTCACTTAGCTAAGATTTCAAAGTTTCAGCATGCTTTTTCCCAATTCACTTACTGAGTATTTGATGCAATAAGGATTATCTCAGCCTCAAGGAACAACCTCGAGAGGCATCCCTGTTCAAGGGGAGATCCTGGCATGCAGCCCACTGCCGTGCAGGAGAGCTCAGCAGACCCTGCGCTGTTCCCTATTTATGGAGTAAGATGATTGACTTACAGTAATATTTGCATGCCAGCTGTATTTTGGTTGGCTTATGCTCAACTAGCCCTCAGCTGCTGAGTAAGTTCTATGGCCCTCAGCTATTGTGTTGTTATCTGTTCTCCCAGAGTCCAACTTTAAGCCAGGTGCAGCCCTCAGCCACCAATGTGAGCTCTTGCTTAATCCAAAAGCAGGGGGGAGCACACTGACAAACCCTAACATCCTAACCAGCTCCTCTGTGTAGGATCTTCTTCTCTATCATTAAAACTATTGGAAGTTTTGCCAGTGATTACCATGGCCATTAGATCAGAAACCTTAGGTCAGTACCAGAGTATGCTAGTGATGAGAAGGAATGTGTGGCCTGGATGAAAAGGGAAGACTTTTCTCTCAGTCCTTCACAATGGTTCAGAAATCCATTGAAAATGTTAGCAAGAGGCCCTTTTATTTCCTCCTGGAAAAATCATGTATATTTATTTCCTGTAATAAAATAGGCTAATGGTAGTAAAGAGTGAAGTTCTAGAAAGAAAAAATTGATTTCTCAGCTAATTGAGTAGAGAGGGGGAAGTTACAAATCCCTGGTTGCCTATTACGGGTTGACTAGCAACATTTGGCCACAGAAAGCAATATGAACACAGTTTTAACACACAGGTGGCTACAAGGGAAGGGCTGTGCTGCATGTAAGCCCAGTATCTCCTTAAAGTGGTTCAACCTACTTTTCCAATTACATGCAAAGTGAGTCAGACTGAAACTGTTGTTGATTGCCTTCTCCAGATAGTTGCCTGTTCATTTTAGCTTTAGAAAGAAGTTTGTGTCAGCGTTTTCTGTTCCTCATAGTTACACTGACTTTTCAAAATAGTTTTTGAGCTAAATGTATGTTTCCTGAAGTCCAAACTCTGGTACAAAAAATAGCTCTTTCCTTAACTGCTGCCACACTGAAGCCGATAGTGAGTACTAAGAGTCAGAACCAGTAAGCTTGTAATTATTCCATTTCTGAGTGCAGAAAAGTTGCTGTTGGGTCAAAGCAGACATCTACAAGACAGGCTGTCATTGAAAATTAGTTTGAGTTCAAGTCCCCTGGAGTTAGCCCAGTAACACTCCTGTAGTAGATTTCATGAGCTGCACAGATGCCCTGTTGCATTTCTAGCTTGGGTTTCCCCCACAACCTCCTGCAGACCGTCTGCCTTAAGCTGAAAGTCTGTTCCAGCTCAGTGGTTTTATGTGTGAACAGTAATCAGATTAGGGATGACGCCTTAGGTTACTGAAGACAAAATTGCAAAATTCATCCTGATCCATGTTATAATGATGTCACACACCTAATGTGCATTCTCACGATGGTACCCACAGTTATTTTGGCACACTGACCGTGATGCAGTGCTATACATAGGGGACAGATATGCTGCCTGTGCGTAATGCAAACGGCTGACTGCAGAGGAGTTACTTCAGTGCAAACTGGTCTTGGAATAAGCTTGATTCTGCAAATTACAAAGCAACTTTTGCTCCCTCTGAAGTCAACAGAAGTTCATTTCACTTTTCAAATTCACTTTGATTAACCTGGTCTTGACACCGTGGCACTTACCTTGTTGTAAAGAAAATTGGTAGCTGTGAAAGATCAAAGATTTTCTAATTTAAAGTAGGAGGAAATGTTTGCTGCTGATGAAAACCTTATCTTTATAATAAGCAATAATGCAATCTGATAATCTACCATTATTGAGTTTCCTTTTCTTTTTTTTTCTTAAGCTGAATTTACATCACCTGTAGACAGAAATAAGGAAAATGGACTGAAAATGTCAAACCTATGCAAATTTTGTGATATTAAAGTAACAACCTGCTCAAACCAACATCAGTGCAAGAGCAACTGCAACATCACTTCTATCTGTGAGGAGAGTAGTGAAGTCTGTGTTGCTATATGGTAAGTTATTTCTTCGTACAGGTGGGGACAGGAGCACACCCTCATTTATCATTGCTTATTACTTTCCTCGATTGCTCTGATATTCAGAATGTCCCTGCTACCTCACCAGGCTTTGCTCTATTGCTTCCAGCTCATATCTGTGCACGGCATACCAAGAGTTGCTTGAGGTTAACAATTCTGATATGAAGTGTTGTGGAGGCTTCTTTTTCTTCTAAAACAGTTCTGTTCCAGCTTAAGCTGTTATTGGAAAAGAGGCATAGTTTCATGCAAACCATTAAGCTGTATCCACCCACGGCCCTCAAGAGTAGAAACATATTTGAGGCTCAAGAGAGGATTGTGGTGACAGTTGCTGAACAAAGACAATTGTCTCTCAGGTTTCAAGTGAACTTATGTAGATTAATCACAAGAGCCTTATTGCTATGTATAGGTAGAAACACCTCATCTTAATGGGAAAAAACTTCTGTGTTGGTAGAGACTTTGATGTAGGCATGATGCTTTTTATGTAGCCGAAGGCTAGGTTCAAAGAAATCAAAAGTTTATAAAAATGAGTTGTAATACTTTTTAGGGATTTATTTGCTTTAAGCTTAAATTCCAGTATAAAACTGAGGGTTTGCCCTTCCATAAATGGGAATCTAATCATACTGAAGAAAACCAGAAATGCTCTTAATGAGTTAATAACTGGATTAAAGGAACAGAACTGAGAGTTTGCAGCATTGCTGCTGAGTTAGGAAAATAATTAGAACCACTTACAGAGGGACATAACTAATTAATTTGCTGAGGGATTAGTTGTGTCCATTGACTTGAGATATCCAACATAATTGGAAGTAGGCACTTCAACTCAGGATCAGTCCAGTGTGCTGTTCCCTATTTGTCCTGTGCTTCTTTAGTAAGTCATCAGTGTCTATTATTGCCATAAAAAGGGGCAGTTGTACAATTTAAGATCCATTCTGGATTTTTCATGACCGTTTACCCAAAAGGCAAGTAAATTGAGAACTGTGAAGTTTTTTTGCCTTTGAGTCTTTTGTCAATGAAACTAAATCTGTGGACCAGGACAAAACACAGGAATATGGTTTGGATTATCAGCTGTTAATATTTCCCTGACTGTGAGGCAACATCACTTTTATGATTGGTATTTTGGTGGGGGTTTTTTTGCTTGGTTGAGAGTTTTTTTATATATAAAGATCACTCCTTCAGTGCACAAACTGTGCTGATTATAGGCTTCAAAAGCAAAATGAAAAGGCCAACTCACTAGAAATTCCTCAGATTTCGAGGAAATAATTCAGTTTTTATCATAATTTCCCACAGATTTTTACTGTCAGCTCAGTGACCACAAAAACCAAAAGTATGTTCTGAAGTTCACAACAGTTCGTTGAGCATTAGCTTGAATAATTCTAAGTGAGATTTTCAGAAGCACTCTTCTGAGCTTAGCGGTAATATGATAGCGGAATAACCGTACCATTGTACAAATGTGAGGAGCCCAGACACAGTCAAATTTACCCCATTCAGGAAAGACAGAGAAGAATATATGATGCTCTTTAAATGCCATTTATATTCTCAAAAGAGACAAATTTTGGGCAGATGCAGTCCTGTCTGCTCCCTTTGTAAAAAATTCCTTTTTTTATTTCAATTTTCTCCTTTTCATTTTTAGGAGACAGAATGATGAAAATGTAACATTAGAAACAATATGCCACGATCCCCAGAAAACACTGTATGGTCACATTTTGGATGACTATAAATCAGAGAAGTGTTTGATGAGGGAAAAGAAGGACGACGGGGGATTGATGTTCATGTGTTCCTGTACAGGTGAAGAATGCAATGATATGCTCATTTTTACATCAGGTAGGTGTAATAATTTACCTTGAATTCCTGCATTCCTTGCAAGTAATATTAGCTGTTGTACCAATGTCCTTTTGAATTGCATTTTCTGGGGGAAAACTTCTGGTGGCAGTTGCTATTTTGGTCTCCTTTGAATCTTGCAAAATCTCAACCTTTCTTTTCTATGTTCAGAGTGTCTTCCTGCCAGTTTGAAGTAAGTCTGATATTCAGCTCAAGACATTGCACTTAAAAGTTGATGGAAGATGAAAGCAAGATGCTTTCAGTTGTTCTGTTGACACACCAAAATGCAACACATGCTAATTACATTATAAAATCTAAACTAGAGACAAATGCTGTATTTAAGATCTTACCTTTTCTAAAAAGCTGTATTGCCATAGTGTGTTATCTGCTTATACAGATGTTAATGGCAACCTGATAGGATGTGAATTTTAAGTCAGCTTCTCTGGTGTAACTGACCATCTGCACCTCTCCTGTGGTGGGTGTGAAGTAGCTACATTCCTTCTCTGGGGAAGATGTTCCCTCACACCTACTGTGGCACAAGCAAGTGTATGTGAGTTCAGTTAAATGTGAGTTCAGGGAAATGTGAGTATAGACCAAACCACAAGTGCATAACCTGTTCCTGTTCTACTTCATGAACTCTAATGCAGGCCACTGCAAATAAGTGAAGGCAGTGCAGGTGTGTACAGTGCTGGTGGACCTCATGCTGCACGCACAGATGTGCATGGGTGGGTGCACACAGCTCCCTTGCTTTATTTTCTCCTACCTGCTGGTGTTCTTTTACTGAGACAAAATCAGGTCTCTTACAGGCAAGAGTGAGGCCTCCTATGGAGAACTCCGTGTGCACACACTTCTAAAGGAGTGTGGCTCACCACACCCATCCTCATCACCACTAAGTTCCTCAGAACAGGATATAATTAAATCCTTGTTACCTGAGATAACGAAGGGTTGGGACACTGTTTCCACTCCTGGGAAACACTATATGTGACTGTACTGAGATGGACAGCTATGTGAGCGACCTGTAGCTCTCTCTCCTCCAAGAAGGCTAACTAGTTTAGGTCACAAAACCGCACCAAATTAGCCAAGAGCAAGCTAGCAAGTCTTTAAATCCCTTGGCCCAGGCTATCCATATCTGTTGCCACCCCTCATCCCTGTCTTCCTCATCCCCTCCCCAAACTCGACTTGAAACCAGACAACCTGACCACTTATCCATGGCTTACTTATCCAACCCTTACTTGCATGAACTTTAAAGGATTTGGAGTATATACTGCTATTGATATGAGCACAGGTGGTAGACCCAGGACCTAATTCTAACAGATTGCCTTGGTTTTAATGAAGAGAATGTGTTCCCAGTGAAGAGATCTTACTCTGTGTCAGCTGTCTAGTGTTTTTGTACGATATGAACCACACCCTTGTGGATTTTGGCTAATTTGTTATGAATTAGTCACGTTACAGCTGTTTATCCTGGAGATATGTAACTGAATGCAATCACTGATAAATGTGTGTCTTTGGTGTGTATGGATATGAAAACTGTTCTAGAAATTCAGCACCAAGTACCTTCATTCCTATCAACTCTGCAGCCCACTCACACTTCAGAGCAACCTAAAAGGAATAGTAGAAATTCAAACCCAGTCTTTTTACCCTAATTCCTTTCACTCTTCTGAGTGGAGCTTTTCCTTCTAGGTCATGTGCTCTAAGCACTCTAGGTGACTTATGAAAACATGTGCTGCATTCATATTTGTTAAGTGAATAACTACAGATAAAAATTAAAGTAATGTAAAACTTCACTTTGTAACATTTCCAGTTCATTCACAAACACAGGCATTAACTCCAGTCAGGAGGGGGGAGAATTGAGGCTTTTTCATTCCTTTTTTATTGTTGTGGATTAGTGTTTCTTTTAAATGAAAACAGCCCCTTTGGGTTGCTTGCCTGGTTAGCCATGGCAGGAAGACAAACGCTTTTTACAGTATCAGACATGCGGTTTCCTGTCTGTGTTTAACTTTGAGCAGAACATCACAGCCAGCTGGTCCATGGCTCCTCCAGACAACTAGATAATAGCCTGTAATAATTTTGCCTTTGGAATGACTGTCATCCAGATCTATTCTGTACATTGTTCTTGCGGTTTTTTTCCTCTACATTTCTTGTACACCAGAACAAGAATTTTTTTGGAGTGGTTTTGCACACTCTATAGTTTTAAAGAGCAGACAGACAAGATCTATTCTAAAAGTGCCTGATCAAACAGTGACTTTAATCATTTATTAGCAGAAACTGAGATAAAAAAAGATTGCAATTTTTCACCTGTTAATCACAGCACTTCCTTTCAAGCTATTGCTATAAATTACTAATATTTTACCTCTTCTTCCTGTATGCACACTTAAGAGGGACTGGATTTAGTTTGTTCCTGGTATTTCTGAGGTAAGAGAGAAAATTGTGCGTAAGGCAACAAGTTCTAATTTCCACCAAAGGTTAGTCACTAAATTCCAGTGATTCACAGCTGAGCTGTTATTGCTTATGGAAGAATTGGTTTATAGCACTGTTGGCTTGAATCAGTCTTGACTGTGAAGGGCAAACCTCCTGACTCCATTTTTAAACACAAACATCTAAAGGTTTTGGGTACTGGAGGTGTTGTGATTCACCCAAGGGTGACTTTAGAAGCATTTGAAGTAGTTACATAAAAATCAAATACCTATTTCTTATATGGATTTTCGTTTAAATTGCCAATCTGCAAAATAAACAAGACACAGTCAGAAATGTGCCTAAACATGCCTGTAGTTCTACAGTGTCAAGGGGCTGACCCTGATTCAGATCCCTGGCATTTCAGGCCACAGGCAGTTGGTGGAAAATACTGAGTGCAGAATCACTCCAAAAAATGTTCTCTAGTTCTTGGAGAAATAACATGCAGCAGACAGGTAAACCATTGTAAATCTGACTACGCTGTGTTGATTTTTTAATCCCTCTCTTTTTTTGCCAAACAAAGTTGTGGGTAACTGGCAAGCAGCTTACACCCCTGTGGTGGAAAAATGCTTCTCACAGCAAAACTCAATGCCAGTGTGTTGTAATTATTATTTATTCAAAAGTCTAATGGCAGTGTTACCAGAAGGCAAAGCCAGGGAGCAAAACTACTGGAAAAGATTAGCCAGAATCAGGGGTAAAAGGCCTTGGGTGGCTAGAAGCTGACTAGGTGGCAGGCAGAGGCTTGGTCCTTCTTTCATGGAAAAAATGAGTGCAGGACTAGACTACCAGGGTTTTTTGCTCCCTGATGCCTGGTTGTGTCTGGTAGATCTTCTGCGTCTTGCTTTACTTTCTGCTTTGATCTGCTGTGATGAACCAGGTCTGTCTGTAGTTGTTTGCAGAGTCCCAATCCTCCCTTCATGTTTGTTCCTTTGCTTTCCCTTCACCACAACATCTCCCAGCCTCTGTGTGTTAGCCAGCGTGAGCATGACAACTGCCTAACAAAGCTGGGTTTTATTAACAATCCCAAGTTCTTTGACTCAAGTCAAGCTTTGTTTACCCTAAGGGACCAAGCAGAACCGTGCCCTTTCCAGCCCCACATGTGACCCTTCCTCCGTGGACAAAGATGACCAGGTGCTCATTGTAGACAAGAAAATGGGATTCCTGCATGTTACTTAGTGCACAACCTACCTGCTGTGCCATGCAACTCCTTCCTCTTGTGCAGCTCATTCAGACACAGTCATTCAGCAATATGCAAACCAGCAGTGGAGACTGCAAACAGGAACACAAATCCTTCAAGTACTGTTGTCAATATATAGGCATTTGTTATCCTGGGGATCAAATTCAAATCCGAGCAACAGTGCAGAGAACTCAGAAGTTGGAACCAGGATTTTAAGACAGCTGTGTTTGGTTTATAATTATTTTATGCTAATAACTTACATGGTGATAATTTTTATCCTCACCTGTCTCTTGCCATGCTATGCAGATCTCCATGCAACTTGGAACCGAGGTGCCTGTGGGATTGTTCAGGTAGACTGTGTTTATTGCTCACCTACTGCAAGATGAAGTCATGATTTTGGACATTCCCACCACACCCAAATATGGGAAAAATCTTTAGCAACAACTCTGAATCATCCAAACTGTTGCCTTGAAATACCAAAACCTCACTGATAGAGATGACTGACAGGTCAACAAGAGTTTATGAGAATAATGAAGTGTGTTGAGGGAGGGACGGTGTTGTGCTGCTAAAAAACTTCATATCAATCATGGTTTTGCAGAGTTGGCTAATTGAGAGTGTACAAGACATACCTATTTGATCAATCAATTGTGGCTGAGTCATTTGTCTGAACGAATTACAGCCTATGGATTTGCAGTGTGCTGTGATTGCTCACTGTGTATTGTTGTTACCTGGGAGAGCTGGCGTTGCTCTGCTGCCTGAACCACCACAAGCATGCCTGTGCAATGCCTTGTCCTGTGCCCAGACTGCAGGAGATATGGATAATGTTTTATAGTGTCCTTAACTTCAAATCTCTCATTTGTCTCTAACATGTTGTCCCTGTCTTTTCCTTTCTTTCTCTCCTCTTCCTCTCCTTACTAGAGTCAAAGTGTTAGTGATTTTACTTGACTACATAGGAGGATCTCAGATTTAAGAGCAGACTTAAGATCTGTGCACAGTCACCAGTCCATAAATACTTATGTGATGAGTTGTCCGGTGCTCAAGGAACATCAAAAGGGAGATGATTACCGCTGGACTGCTTCCAAGTGAATTTTAACAAAGGCTTTCATTTATCTCTTTTTCTGTTATCCAACTAACATGTTCGGAAGGTAACTGTCTTCCAGCTGCCCCATAAAAGAGGTCAGTAACATTACATAACATTGCACAGAGCCTCTCACTGCTTGTATATTGGCTTTGTTCTCTGTGTTTCCTCTTAGGTATTTGCAGGCACAAGAGTCCCACCCAGTGCCTGCAGCTGTGTGTAACCAAAGAAGAGGCTGTCTAATGCTGAACATCTGATTCACTTAATGAGATAGAAAAGAAATAGAATGAAAAGAGGCTAAAGAAGCCAAAATTTTGTTTTGCTCTGTATTATTTATATTGTTTGCTTCTTAGGAAAATAACCATGCTCAGTTACAGATCTGTGTAAAAACAAACTAGGCAGTGCTCTTCCAGTCTGGTTGGCATATTTGTTACAATTTGCATCACTTGAGAGCTTAATAAGTATGGGAATGTGGCCAACCTTTTATCAGGTTGTCATGGAAGAGACTTTAATAATTACAGACAGAAACAAACTGTAACTAACACTGGCAACATAATATTTTGGGAAAGGTTGGAGGGGTGAAACTCAGGCTGAGAATAAAAATAGTGGTTAATGTGTGGCATCTGTTGGAACATATTGAAACTAGAGAGATTGATTTGTTCCAGAAAACCACCAGCAAACAGCAGCAGACACCCAAGCTCTATAACTGAGCCATGTATCACAGAAACTCAGTCGCATCATGTAAAGTTAAAATATGTCAACTTTCATATTGCTGAGTAGGAAAACTCAGCTACAAAAGTCAAAGTGTGTGAGAGATGCCATGAACACACAGTGAAGTGACCTGTTAGAATGGGAGAGATAAGAAGGGAATGCATTTGGGGGGTGGGAGATTTTAAGCAAATGGGTGCTGTGCCAGCAAACCAGGGAATTACACTTTCTAGCCCGCAGTGAGGGAATTAAAACAGCAACAAACTATTTGTTCTGTCTTAGAGCTTAAGAATTTCTTAAACCTCCTGGGTGCTGAATAGCATACTTGGCAATCACTTGAAAAATGAAATTCTGCTTACAATAGATGAAATATCCATTAGGTCATTGCTGCCCAGCCTTTTTGCTGAAGTAAGCCGCCCAGAGACAATCAAGTTGCCTGCCTCCCACCCCTGTGACTAAGTTGCAGCCATTCCCATCAGGTGACAGATGCATATGCATGACTCTTCCAACATGTAACAGGTATAACTGGGTCTCATAACTGGGGATTTTCCCTGGGCGTTGCAGAAAAGTCTTGAGTACTGATCCCCTGGGTAGTCACATGCCAAGGGCAAAGCTGCTGGCCTGCGGGGGAGAGCAGCAGTGGCTGTGTCACAGGTCTTCAAAATTGCTCATACTTTTGCCTTGCTACCTTTCGGGAAAATAAATGGTGGCTCTGGGCAATGACATGCATTAAGTGCTCTGAGAGCTGGGTCTGGTTTGTCAGCCATTTGCTGACTGCAGAACAACATTAGGCAGCCAAATAACCAAATAAGCAAGAGAATGACTTCTCACACCTTGAAGTAAACCCTTAGGGCACAAAGTGCTGGAACCTGCACTGAGTCACAGCAATCCCATGCAGTGTTGCAGGCTGAAGGAGGAGTGGCTGGAAAGCTGCCTGGAGGAAAAGAACCTGGGAGTACTGGTCAGCAGCAGCTGAGCACGAGCCAGCAGTGAGAGCATATGGCCAAGACGGCCAATGGCATCCTGGCCTGTAGCTGAAAGAGTGGGTCACAAGCAGTGCAGTGATCATCCCGCTGAACTCGGCACTGGTGAGGGCACTGCCAATCCTGTGGACCCCTCACTACCAGAAGGTGATTGAGGCGCTGGACTGTGTCCAGAGAAGGGCAACAGAGCTGGGGAGGGGTCTGGAGCACGAGTCCTTTGAAGAGTGTTTGAGGGAGTTAAGGTTGTCTAGCCAGGAGAAAAGGAGGGTTAAGGGGGAACCTGTTTTGCTCTCTACAACTACCTGAAAGGAGGTTGTAGCAAGGTGGGGGTCAGCCTCTTCCCCCAAGTAAGAAGCAATGGAACAAGAGGAAATGGCCTCAAGTTGTACCAGGGAGGTTTAGATCGGACAGCTGGGAAAATTTCTTCACCAAAAGGGTTGTTAAACATTTGAACAAGTTGCCCAAGAAAGTGGTTGAATGACCATTCCTGGAGGTATTTGAAAGACACGTAGATGTGGCAGTTAGAGACATGGTTTAGTGGTGGACTTGGCAGTGCTGAGTTTACAGTTGGACTTGATGATCTTAGAGGTCTTTTCCAACCTAAACAATTCCATGATTCTGTAGCAGGCCAGGCAGACCTGCCAACTACCGGAGGTAGTGCCTCTGCAGGAGACATTGTTTTGGATACCCTGGTAATACCCTTTTCAGACTAAAAGACCGAGACATCCAACTCAAGCACAACTTACTGGCCTTGACAGACTTGGTTTACCTAGTCCCAGAAAAGCTCTTGTCAAATACAGGAACTTTTTGAAGGAATGCAACCTTCAGGAAACTCTGCAAGAAATGACAGGATTTATTTTCCACTGGATATCTAGATAGAGCCCACTCTGGTTTTAAAATCTAGTAATCTCTGTCTTCTGCCATCAGTTGGTTCAGCATAGAGCTGAGGGAGGGGTGGAACTGATTTCCTGCACAACAAAAGTATTAAGTTGAAAAAACAAAAAATCAGCAAGTATGAAAAATTAAAATGTTTCCAAGAAACTATCATGGTAAAAATATGCAGGTTAGTTTGAGGTGCGGCATTTGAATTTGATTGTTACCAAGTATTTTGTGTCAGGATCAATCATTTTCCTATGAAAACAGCCTAAAAAGGCCAAAATCAAGAAGGTACATGAGACAATGAGCTACAGAATTTCATTCCCACTTGAGGATTCTTCAGTAGGGGTAAACTAAATTACCCCAAACAGTTGCTCAGATTTCATTTCACTGAAAGTGAAGCATTTTATGGAGCTAGTTTTCATCCAGAAAGTACTGAAGAGATGGGCAGATTTTTCCATATTTTGTTGCCTAATGTCTTGCTCAGAATTCACTACACATGCAAGCTTGAAACTCCCATTTTGTGAAAAGCTCTCCCTTGATTCAAACAGAGCAGGTCTTGAACTTGAAGCTCCCATACCCCACCCATACTAGTCCCCTCTCTGCTGGGGATTCAGCACTCACATACATCTCTTGCCAAACTGCAGCATTTGAACAGAAATCCTGTTCAAGCAAAAGCATTCAAAAAGTGTTGGTTTTCATTCCAGTGTGGAATTCAAATCAAACTTTGAAACCTCAGAATTTCTACAAAATGGAGTTTTCCTCCAGTCAGCTAAAAGGGCTGCTTTGTGTCTCGGGATCTTGCAAAATAACTAGATCACAGTTCTGTGTCTGGGACCATGTTTTGTGGCTTTGTGTTTCTGGGAATTTTTAAGGCACTGCCCAAGCTTGCAATACATCAGTGTCAATATATTTAACTTGAGTTCTGCTAATATCAAATATATTCTTTCCCTGCTGTGTGGCTTTGATTAGCAGTTGAATAGTCAGCAACTTCAGAGCTCACAGGAGCAGCAGACAGCAAAGAAGTAGTTCTGTCAGTGCTGGCTGGGCATTCTGCTGCACTGCCATTAAAGTGTGTGTCCTCATTTCATTGCCGTTGTTTTACTTACTCTTTCCAAAGTTCAGTGGCACTGAAGTTCTATCAAAGGCATGCAAACCTACGTAAAGAATTTGCAGGCGCTTGTGCTTTGAAGCTCTCTGACTGAACAGGGGCTGTACAGTGTTTCCATTTTCCTTGGCACCTGAGCTCTATTCCCTCAAGGCTTAGGTAGTGTTAAGGGTTATGCAGATGGTTTGTGCTTAGTTTAAACCGCATACAGGAAGCTTTCTTTTAGCTCAACTTCTCTATTGTTATGCTATATTAATAGGCTCTTTTGAAGCTTAAGAAAGGACTGATCCGCCCAAATAATAGTTCTGGGTGGGGAAAGTTATTTAGGAGCACGTTTGCAAAACATAAAAGGCTGTTTCATTTAACCATTTCCTTACTTGCCTGTGCAGCCAGGTTTTGCTCATTCTGGTGCTCAGAAAGAGGAAGCCGCACTCCCATTTTTTAAATTATGAGGTTTCAGTCATAGGTATTTATTTATAAATGAACATATTTATTCATAGATTCCTGTAGTCAAGTCATAAAATGTTGGCTAGCCACTATGCAAACATACAGCTATGCTCTGAATTTTGATCCTGTCCTGATTTTGTTCACAGATTCTACAGAGAAGTACCCCATCCTTAGTTTGTGCTGGAATGGCTGATTTGATTCACCTCATATCATCAGTCAAAATCAAAGGCAGTTCCAGAAATGACTTGCTCAGGACATGCCTCAGGGCCACCAGCTCTTTGCTCTTGCTATCCCCTTTAATTCTTGTGTCAGGCAGCTTGGTCCCCTCCTAAGCTTAGAGTTCAGCCTTGTCAGTCCTGACACTCACTTCTCCCTTATGTGTGCTCATTCTTGCACTTCCCAAGTGCTGAGTGGGATTTGTCTAGTGTGTTAAATACTGAAAATCGGCAGAGCCTTTGTCCCTGCTAATTTAGGTGGGGATGTGCAGCTGTATGCTTTTCACCCCCTGCCTCCCTGCTTCCTCCAAGTGACCGTGCCAAAGCGGATGTGTCACTTTGCAGCAGGGGTGCAGGATGACACAGTGCTCAGGGGGAAGTGGCCAAACTGCTCAGTTTCTGCTTTGATTAATTTTTTTTTTGCATTCTTTTTCAAGTAACATTTGCAACATCAACAGTTTTTCCTTCCACCCAGAAATCCCCCGCACCACAAGCAGAGCTTTCTCTTGTGCAAAAAGAGGAAGAGCTGAAGGAGCTGTGAACTCTGCTGGTGAGTTCTCAGCTGTAGAGCAAAATACTGCAAGCTGCTCTAGGACATTGTAGGAATGATCAGAGATCCTCACACAATAAAGGAGCAGGGACTATGGGTGAGTTTCTTCTCAAAGCTGAACATGCACCCAGCTACCTCCAACTGCTTGGACTCATAAGGAGCAGTTTGAAAGACAGCTCATACATATTGGGCCTTTTATCACTCATTTTGAAAGATATTTGTATTTCAAATATCTGGTCTACATATTGCAGCTCTGGGACCAAGAAAAAGGGCTTTAAAGGCCCTAAAGAAGCATGTTCATCTTTGTGAAACAGTGTACCATATGACATAGATGACATACTGTTTCCAAGAGCAGAGTCCAAACTTCAAGCATGCTTTCCTGTGGTCAAGAAAAAACAAAAACAAACCAAAACCAGCAAAACAGAAGCCCAAATGGTCAATAAAATTATTTTCTCTGATTGTTACAGGTCATAGTTGTGTCATGTAGTTGTGACCTGCTTGCAGCCAAAAGTCCAAAACAGCCATCCCACAGTGCAGTCAGTTCTGCTCCACCAGGGTGTTTCCCAAGTTCTTAATAAAGTAGATTTTCTAGAAGCAAAGAATGCACATGGGAATAAGCAATGCAAATCTATTTACTGACAGTGACATTTGACTTTCTAAATATATTCCTCCTGTAAGAACCATAAAAACACAGTGTGTTTTTTCTCCACTTCAGTATGTTGAAAAGCAGAAGAGTTGCCATTAATCTGTGATGAACTTTTAAGTATTTTTTTTATTTAAAATTTAAGAATTTTTAAATTACTAGCATTTTGTTGTCAGAAGAAATCAGTGGAGAATAAGGATTTGTCATTTACGTAGGTCTGGAAGAACAGATTGCCTTAAAATGTTCTTTTGCATAAATGAAGGAAATACATTCTTTGTAGGTTCTGCTAGTGCATGTTATTAACCTGTGCTAGGCTGGGAATGACAGTGCTAGGAAGGTACTTCCTCTTCCTTGAAACCCTGTGAGAGAGGCTAGGACTTAATTACTTGCTTACATCTGGTTGATGAACCTTTCTAACAGAGGAAGCACATCCTGGTTCAGGATTCAGGCCTTTTTCCAGATAAAAAGAATATACTTTTCAGATGTCCTGTCGCCTGCCTTTGAATAGCTGATGGCTCCTGCTGCTTGCCAGCTGGGTTTACAATGGAAAACTGATTACAAGTGAAATTGGAGGGTCAGAGGTACTGCTTGTTCTAATTCTAATTTTTTTCCCTTCATCCCTTTTAGCATTGCTCACCTTTGTTTTGAGAGGCACAGAGTAGGGGAAACAGAGGCTTGTGGCTAATGTAGTTAGTGACAGCTTCCCTTCAGAGCTTATTAAACTTTTCCTTTTCATATTGACGTATTTGGCCTGAGGCACAGAGCCTGAGTCAATGACATGGCTGTAAGCATCTGCCAGAGCATCGTGCTGCCAACACAAGCCACTTGCTTAACCGTGGTTGCAGATTCAGTTGTTTTAGTCCATTTAAGTTAGTCTCCCAGGACTTCTTCCAAATGATCCCCTCCCTCATGCGAAGATAATACAGTACATTTTATCTGACTTGAAGAAAGAGACCAAGAGAGTAAATTTCCATGTTTTCGATCAAATCAGGTTCAGATAAACTCTGGCCCTCCTTTAATCTCTTTTTGGAACAAAACTGTTCCCTTTTAAACTGTTTATCTTCCCTTAGAAATACAGAACTAGAAGGTAATTTTTAGAGGTGACAGGGCAGCTCTCACCTCTAGGATAATAATCTGTACTTTTTCCGGAACACATCCCTGTTCTGGAATAGGTCCCTGTTGTTCTTCTGTTCCCTGTATGTTCTACCTAAGAACATGTTGATGTGTGCATTGCATCAGGTATGCAGTTTGGAATGAAGATCTTTTTTACAGCAGAAAACCAGTGTACAGCCAGCAAGGAACACACAGAGGAAGTTTTCCAATACATAAATCCATGCAAAAGTACCTGGAGGGTGGTGGTGGTGACAGTTCTGAACCTGTTTGCATGCAGGTGTTTGAATTTGTTCTAGCAACACTCTTTCACATACATCAAAGCATGAGAATGAGTTTTGTTTTTCAGGTCTGTATGCAAGCATACATATTGTGCCTGAATATTGTCATACAGTGTGTGAACAGACTTTCTGAAGATGGCTTTGCAGGGATCCTACTAAATTATACTGGATCTGGAGTAATAACTGGGCAGTGGGAGTTCACAGGCTTCATTTTCTATTTATTTATAGAAAAAATAATGTGTTCCAGCAATTAGTGGTTAAAGGAGCAATTCTGTCAAGAATACAGTGACAGAGTAAGTACAGGAGACTTTGACTATTGTATTCAGGAAAGTGAAGGTTTCATCCATAATGTATTAAAAGCCTGAGAGAAGAACAAAGCTACTAAATTACATTAGCTTCTTGTTCATTCAGTTCTGGCTTTTTATAAAATAAGCAGACAGGGAAGTCCTAGTGAGCAGAGGCCTATATACAAAACAACATTTTGAAGCAAGAAAGCAGTGACAATTTTTATTATTTACTGTTACTAGAAAAGATAATATATTGCATTCTGGATAAAAATTATAATAATTGACAGCCTCCTGTACATATAAAAGTATTATATAATTTCATACATACCTTCCTTCTGTTCTTTACAGACGACCCTCATAAACCAGAGGAGAAGGATGAAATTTCCAAAGTCACAATCATAAGTCTTGTCCCGTTACTGGTGATTTCTGTTGCTGTGATTGTTATCTTTTATGCCTACCGCACTCATAAGAAGAGGAAACTCAACAAGGCATGGGAGAAGAATGTTAAACCCAAGAAGCATAAGGACTGCAGTGATGTCTGTGCCATTATGTTAGATGATGACCGCTCAGATATCAGCTCCACCTGTGCCAACAACATCAACCACAACACAGAGCTGCTTCCCATTGAGTTGGACATCGTTGTTGGCAAAGGAAGGTTTGCTGAAGTGTATAAAGCCAAACTGAAGCAAAACACATCAGAACAGTATGAAACTGTGGCAGTCAAGATTTTCCCCTATGAAGAATATGCTTCCTGGAAAACCGAGAAAGACATTTTTTCAGATGTAAACCTCAAGCATGAGAACATCCTCCAGTTCTTGACAGCAGAGGAGCGTAAGACAGATCTTGGTAAACAGTATTGGTTGATCACTGCCTTCCATGCTAAAGGAAACTTGCAGGAATATCTCACACGGCACATTATCAGCTGGGAGGACCTCTGGAAACTGGGTGGGTCCTTGGCCCGAGGGATTGCACATCTGCACAGTGATCACACACCCTGTGGTCGTCCCAAAACACCTATTGTACACAGAGACCTAAAGAGTTCCAACATCCTGGTGAAAAATGATTTAACTTGCTGTCTCTGTGACTTTGGGTTATCCCTGAGGCTGGACCCTTCCCTGTCTGTGGATGACTTGGCTAACAGTGGGCAGGTAAGATAGAAGGTTGAAGGTATGGGAGGGTAATGTACCCTCCCAGACAGTTGGTCTGTCAGTTCCTGGGCTGAAAAGATGAAAAAACCTTAAGCTGCTATGGCAGCTTTGACTTAAAATAGTTAAAAAATTATGTGAAGTATAGGCTCTAAACATTAAAGCAACAATGAGAGAAGTGCAGTGTAGGTTTCGTTATGACTGGAGAGCTGCATGTGTATATGATGCAACTATCCTCCCACTTATATAAGCATGTATGAGCTTGTTAGCAGCTGTTCGTGGTGCTGCTGCAATGCACACACACACAAATACAATAAGGATTTGCTTCATGTTGTGATGTTTTGACACAGTTTTCATACCTGATGGCATTACACTTTTGTGTGACTAGACCCAATCCTAGTGTTCCCCAGCATATGTGAAGTCAGTCCTGTTTCCTCACAAGGTGTAAGCACGTAACTACTGATAGATAATCATTTAAAATTCAGAAAAAGAAACCTCTTTAATGTTACGGTACATTCTTCACAGGCAAGCAAATACAAGGATGTCAAATAAAAATAATTGCCCTGTTGTGTTTTTTCAACTGAGGAGCATGGATAATATTTATCTACTTAATGGGGATGCCAGAGAGATGTTTATGAATACTTTGAAGACTGCATACATCTCTAAATACTATCTCTTCTAATGAAAACTCCCATAGTATATATTCAGACCATTTGTTAATTAAGTCCTAATAGTTTAATTATACATATATTTATATGTGTATTTTCATATTTATATTTTTATGCATAGGTCACAACCAAGCCTGTCCATTTACACTGACTTTTACCTCACATGGAACTAATATTTTGGCTTAGAACATTTTCAAGGACAATTCTTCAGTCTGTAATGCTCTGTTGAGTTCACAGGATCTTTACTGTTTTTTATCAAATGAAGATCTGCCTTGGAAAGTCTCCTTATTGAAAAGCAGCTGTACTGCTCTCATTTCTAGAAGATTTATTAACCAGAGCCAGGAGTGAATGTTAACTGGTGGAGCTATATTTAAAATACTGCAAACACCACTCTGTTAGGTATAATTTCTCTCCAGCATGCCAGATCTTTCTAGAGTTCAGTGAAGTCATACCATATTGTCAGTCATAAGACTGGCCCCATTTGAAGCATGACAAAGACTTTGAAAATCATCGCCCACAGGTACTTTTCTTAAAGCTGACCCTTATTGTAAGCTGATTTCTCTGGCATTGCTCAAAGTCACTTTGAAGTAGGATAGTGCTGATACTGCCACTTCCATAGTCCATACCAGCAGTGATGACAAAGTACAGGGCTGCCCAGAACAGGTTATGGCTTTGGAGTTGCTGTCCTTGGGCATTGGTGTTGAGGTCCACTGTTCTACTTTGTTTAGCTTCAGTGAAACTGTTTGGGGGTGACCCAGCTGGTGTCATTCTTCTCTGTGATAAGGAGTATCACAGTGTGAATTGACTCCACTTCAACCTCTGCCTTGTTCCTTCTTGGGCACACAAGAGCAACCCACTGAAATTCCCCAGCATGCCAACTTCAGTGCTGTAGCTTTTATTGAAGAGGTCTTGCACCAGGATTTGCCTTATGCATCATTTCTAAAACTCACCCTTTGACTCAAACCCTTCCCACAAGGAGATTCAGTCTTATAATATGTATAATGGAGCTGACCCAATTTTTAATTCAAGAAAACCTCTAGCTTTCTGTGAAAAAAATAACAGTGTATTCAACTGTTTTTCTGGTCATCCTTAGACACTAATATTGAAGGCAAGTTGTTGGGATTACAAAGCCATCTCCTTTCCAGTCTACCCAACTACCTTCTATATCATGCAAATACAGCCGTTGTTGACTAGATACCAGTGCTCTTAGTGAAAGGCCTTAGACTGCAAACCACCTTTTTCCCCATTAGACCCCTTGCAGTCTTTTGAGTTTGGCCATCCATGATGGTTATTATCTACAGACATTACTTAATGTGACCATATAAATCTGGACCTTCTTCCTACTGTGTTCAAAGGACTGGTAGGTGCCTGCAAGGCCAGCAGTTCTGTACCTCAGCAGCATCAGCACCCTTGTAATAGATGTTTTCCCATGTCACATAAAGAGAAATATCTACTGCCTCTCTGACTGATATACCTCAGGGTATAAAACATCTCTCAACAGCTTGAAAGAAATGTAAGATCTCCAGTAAAAAAAGATTCACGTCACAAAAAAATGATAATGTGGTGCAGGAAGAAAGGTGGTCCCTCATTAGAAGTTTTGGAAAGTCAAGAACTGAAAGCAGACTGGCATTTGCAAAGAAGAAGCGTATCCAGACCCTAGAGGGGCAACCAGTTCCAAATTGCCAGAGGTTAGGTACCTAAAAATGCCTTTGAGACTCAGGAGTCACGTATTTTCAAGATAGAGAAAACGTGTCTTTGACCTAAAGACCTAATAATCTAAACTCAGATAAAAGGACATAAGCAGAATGGAACACATGATAAATTCTAAGTAGGATGGATATAGGATTGGCTTGATAGCACTCTTCAAGTCTTGTTAATTTTTCTCAGGGCTTTATCCTCCATTGTCCAGCAAAGCTGCAAAATCATTTCCATTTCTGCAAAGAAGGTGTAAAATGCCAGACCAGAACAGCAGTTTGTGGCAATGTGAAGGATCTGTATTTAGGCATCATTAACTCTTGTTAAAATCAGCAAGGTTTGCAGGGGTTGGGCCATGTGTACAGGTAACCTTCTCAGGTTTTGGATGGGATCTACTTGGGGAAGAAATTATGTACTAGGGAGTTAGTGGTGGTTAGTGGTTAGAGCAACAACCTCTGCTTCAAAATTTCCATATGCACATCTTATGTAGGGAAGGGAGTTGATGCTCACCTCGCTGATGCTGAGACATGACTGTCCCAAGTACCTCCTCAGTGTATAGCTGCTATTCACATGCTTGGCCTTAAATTCATCAGTGTCAGTGTAGCAGGGGACTTAACTTTGAGACTGCTCACACTGAATCTTTTTCCAGTCTTCTGTATATAAGGGCCTTGATCCCATAACCATTCGGATATTTTTGACACTGAGAAATTTTGCTGTTGCAAAGTCCTACGACAAAGCCATGTTCTTGATCTTTCCTTCTTACAATACTTCCCACTCTTTGTGGAACATCTTCCCATTTACCCTGAGCCTGAGGTGGTAAGACATGTCTAGAGAAGCTTAAAAAGTGGATGCCATAGGGCTCTCTGAAGACTGTACGTTTACTGTGTGGCTGTCTGCAATTGCAGACCCTGTAACTAAAATGATCTTTTGCAGCCCTGCTTGCCTCTGGGCTCTGGAGTGATTGCTGTAGTGTAAACAGCTCGTTTAAATCATATGTCCTACTGCTTCACCCACTTGTGTTTGCTCATCTCTGTGATTATCCAGTCTCCAACTTGAAGCTGTCTGTGCCTGATGAAAGACTTTTGTTCACAGTTTTTCAAGGGGGATACATTTTTTATACCTACCCTGTGAAGAACTTGTCATCTGAGAGCAACTGTTGAGTGTTCCAAAAATTCTTCCTTAAATCCTTTCTTGTGATAAAAACAGACTGTTAAACTTCACCTTCTGTAATGTAAAATCATAATCTAGATCTCAGCAAAGCTGCTAAAGTCATTGCTGAAAATTACTCAGTAGGAATAAAGTTTATGAGAATGTTTTTTCAAAGGGGCAGATTTTTGGTTTTGATTCAAATGTGTGGTTCTGCATTCAGTATTTGTGTGTTTGCTTTCTTCTCCCAGGCCTGCATTCACTTTCCTTTTAAGCCTACCATGAAAAGAAACAGCTAACACTGTAATATGCTGTGCAAAATAATACAATGTGTTTCTTGCTCATCTGAAAGACACTTGGTCAGCAGCAATTGCTTCAGGCCCAAAGGGCAGAGTTTATTTGTGAATAGCCAAAGAGTGAGAAAACTTGTCAGTGTCAAAATTATTTGCTTAAGGAACTAAAAAGGGCTATTTTTATTTTTTCCTCACCAAGAGAGGTGCACGTAAGTTGGTAGTCAGGACAATGCCAGATTCCCCTGGCAGCAGAAAATACGGCCTGTGCCAAGTATAGCCTGAATTTTTGGATACATGTCAAATGGCACTGTTTCTGTGAAAGCTGAAGTTAAATCACAGTGGAATCCAAAACATGAATTGCAATTTCAGCTCATGAGCTCTCCCCAATCTCTTCTCCTGTAGGTTGGCACAGCAAGATATATGGCCCCTGAGGTTTTGGAGTCCAGGATGAACCTGGAGAACATGGAGTCCTTCAAACAAACAGATGTGTACTCCATGGCTTTGGTCCTCTGGGAAATGACATCTCGCTGTAATGCTGTTGGAGGTAAGTGCCATCTCTTTTCTTCTCTCGAAAAGTATGTTGAGACAGAGATGCTCTTGTGGTTGTCTGGGGAGAGGGTGATTCTTTTTAACTATCATCATGGTTTGTAGTGTATCTGGATGCTGTAAATTAACAATCCTTCAGTAGTATGAGATGCACATGTGCATGAGCAGGCTTGATGGCCAAGCAACTGAGTGCACAAGTAAATTGATCCTCAGTTGGTGTAAGGATAAATTTGCTGTTAGGTAGATCACTTCTAAGGATTATTATTCTGGTTTTCCTGTGACATCATGGGTAGCCATGAATTGACTCAGTCTGGTTGATCTCACACAGAATAATTGGAAACTTAAGTCAATTTGAAATACTAAGCCCAAGAAGTGATAACTGCTTCCCATTTACTTTCATGGAATGTTAATTCTCAAACCCAAAAAGGGCCAGTGAAGTGTCACATTTACTAATTGATAATTTCAGTAAGAGGCATCATAGTGATATGGAAAGTTTCCTGTTTTCCCAAAATCACCAGCTGCTGCACATCATGCTTTGTGATTTTGTAAGATACCATCCATATGAGAAATCAAGGGATGTTTGCTGTATAAAGTGTAGTAACAGAATAAAAATTATTGGAACTGACTATCAAAACAGCTCCAGGAAAAGCTGCTATGCTTGTTCATATTCAGAGTTTCTTCTGAAACAAAAATCTCCATTTCTGCTTTGCCTAAAGCTGACCCAGAATTCCCACTGTGCAACACTGATATGTGCTAGAAATCAGCAAAGTTGCGGTTGAGATATCTGCAATACATATTGCCGTGTTTGAAGTTTTTCACCTTACTTCAGGAACTAAAATAAGACAAAGTTGCATGTAAAATTCTTCAGCCTGCTGAAATCATCTAACAGTCACTCAAAAAAATATTGCTGCACAGTTCAAGGCTCACACAGGCAGTCTAAGGAGTGGGGCTGTAAAAGGTAATACTAATGTAGATATTACAGTAGATATGCAACTGTGATTTGATTTGTTATCCTTCTTTCAAAACCACAGAGGCTCCCTTTTCATCAGACTTGGCACAGTTCCACCTTGAAGGGCTGCCATAGATGCAGAGGCAGGACAGTCTTGCAGGCTAGAGCACTGTGCTATGAGGAGCTCAGTGTACAGGAGGGAAACCAATGTCCCAGGGGAAGATGTGCATAGCTGCTCCTTGTTTCTCTGCCAGCATCTGTGGGATACCACAAGGGAGGTCTCTGAAGCCACTCTACACAGGGACTGTGTGGCTGCACCATGATGTCCATGTGCAGGAGGGTGGAATTGCCTCCATCTCAGTCTCCCACTATGTCTGACCAGCGTTTGGTCTTGTTGGGTGGGCTGTATTGTGGCCAGAGATTTGCCCCTGTTTGCACCCTGCCCGGAAAGCTACAAAGTGAGTATGTGTGCAGAAAGTGTTAGCATAAAAGCATGAAAAAAACAACCAAACTCTTTTCTAGTCAAACATTTAAGGGTAAAACATTTGGTGCTTCAGGAACTGATCCTCAATCTGACATATTCCAAGGCAAACCTACCAATATTTAACAGTCATGGTCATGCCTGTTTCTAAGTGCACTGGCACAACCTCAGCCTTTCCATTAGCACTTTGTAAATGTGGCTGAGGAGATTTAAAACCTGAGAAAAAGGAACTTTGCCCTGTCTCTTGATCTCTCTCTGTTTCTTGCATTTAGGAACTCACCTGATTAGTATAAATTCTGTTTCTTGCATTTAGGAACTCACCTGATTAGTATAAACATTAGCTGTTCACTGTGGAGTCTTTTATCTTTGATGATGCCTGAGTCTCTTCCTGTTTGTATTTGCTGAGTAGGGCAAAATGAAGATTGCAGCCAAAGCAAGCCCTATTGCTGCTGTTCTCAGAAGGCAACTGCTAAAAGAGCATATAAAGGGAGTTTCATAAGGAAGGAAAATCACCAACATGTTTAGCTAGAAGAGATTGACCCATTATAACCTTGAGAAGAAGAGCTGAAGTCATTTCAGTAAAGGGAAATATTTCTCTGGCCCAGCATCCCCTTTCAAGTGATGCTTAACCCCCACCCACATCCTGATCTTCCCTATTCATTTCATCCCTCAGTCATTCTCATCTCCAGAAACACATTTCTTGAATTTTTTTTCCCTTTTTCAGTCATCTTTCCTGAGGTGAGGTCCCCAGCAAAACCCCAGGAGCACTCAGGCAGATCTGTAGGGGTTGGAACTTGCACTTAGCATCTCTGTCTAAAGCAGTTAAATACAACTCCCAGGATGTAGATCCCTTAACTTTTCACTGGTACTGAGCTGCAACAGCATTGCACCATTACTCTCATTTCCTTCGTAAATTTGCCCCTGGTTCGTGCAGTCTGGTTATCTTTGCAGCCAGCTGGTGAAATACCCTTACAGTGATTCATGGCTACAGCTCCCCCTCTGCTTTCTTTCTCCATCTGTCACTTGTGAGACTCCCTCCTCTCCTTGCAGCCTTCCCGAGGAGCTGCCTCTGCTCACGCAAACCCTTCTTTTACTCCTAGACTGTTTGGCAGTGAGAGAAATGTCTTTGCGTATAAGCCGGAGTAGGCTGACCTGATTGCAGACGCCTTTTCAAAGGAGCCTGAAAGACCCAGGCGCTGTCTTTGCAGGGCAAGCTTGGCTGTGGTGTGAGCTTGTGGCAGTTCAGAGGGCAAGAGTGGAGTCTTAGCCGAGGCAACAGCATTAGCAACTTTATTTAGGGAGGGAAGCATGTGAGGAAGGGGGGCTGATTGCCATTCAGCCTCACAGAGGTACAGTGACTTCTTTTTCAAAGGGAGCTCTCGGGATTCATTCGTCAGCATGCAGGTGTTCGGTGAGTGTGGGAGGTGATGCAGGCAGGTCCTTTCACTACAGCAGCTTTGTCAAACACAGCCTCCACGCTATGCCAGGCCTCTTCAGTCAGCAGACATTTAAACAAAAATACCCAGCAGCACAATCCATGCTGTGAAGCTGCTGTAGTAAATAAGCAGGTGGGGATCGGCTTTTGAGAAAGGCCACGCTGTTCCTTGTTACTTTGTTGTGCTAAATATGGAGAAGCAGAAATGGGGCACGAGGGAAAGAGAGACAGAGGCAAAGATAGAGGTTGACTGATTTTTCACCAGAGTATAATTTAAGAGGCATATTTAGAAACTCAGCAATACTACTTTGGGGAGAACTTCAACTGTTCCACGCTGCTGTTAACTTGGTATTTCATTCAGCACAACAGCTGTGCACCAGATGCTGCACGTTGCAAGAAATATAATTTTCATCTCAACCACTTGCTTTCAGAGTGGCACAGCTTTGGTGACTGAGACAAGTGTAATTTCTCTGACAGCATCCTAGAAAGAAAAGAAAACCATCTGGTTTGTATCGCAACTGCTGTGGGTGAGGGACTGTTGGGGGGTGGCAGGGGAGAAGGAGAGGAAAAGGAACTTCTGGATACATGGGTTTGGTGAAGATAGAGAATAGAAACCCCTCAGAAAATGGCAGTGTTGCTCATGCAGTATTGTACTGCCTGAAGTGGTGGCTGGCTTCGATGTGGTGGAAGGGCTTTGTGTAAAATGGCAGCCTTGCTTTACCAGAGCTGTGTTTCATGTGAATAAAATCAGGATTAATCTTTATGCTTACTTGGAAAGAGTTAGCCAAGAGCCACAGTTTGGCAACTAAACATTTGTGCATCCTGTACCTCATGAAATGCTCAGCTTTCATCACATTGACGTAGAGCAGTGACGTTTCTGGCAGCAGGGAGCAATTAGATGGCGTCTGCAGCAGGGCTCTGCCTGTGCACTGGGCCCTGAGGTGGCTGCAGCTGGGACCTGATTTAAATTTCTCCTTCTGTGAAGTGGAGCCCAGTTAGGGGATGTCTGCCCTGCACTGGCTTCTGGTGGCATTTAACCCTGGCTGCTGCATCCACACAGTGCAGTGTCACCCCATCAGAGGCACCCCTGTCCTAGAAATTCTGCAAGTGTCACCACATGTAAGGTGCAAGTGCTTTCCTTCCACAAGCCCACGTGGCAGTGGATAAGGTCACTGCAGCAACGCCCTGTGGTCAAGCACTGATGTGCTCCGTGTTTGCTGCTTTCCCACCTCAGGATTCTGTGTGCATTGACTGCAGGGAGCAGCCTCTAAGCCCACACTGATGGCAGAGCTCCTGCACTCCCAAACCTTTAGAAGGGTGACTCTGTCTTTGATCATTGGATGTGAAGCCACCTAAGAGATGTCTGTGGGAGGGAAACAGCACACTGCATCCCAGTGCACCCTTCCCCTCAACAGGAAGATGTAGGGGAATTTGTGAAGTAAGCATTTGACAGCTCCTTAAACTCAGCCATGAAACAGCTTTTGGGTCTGTGCTTTGGGCAGTATTTTCCCTTTGCGCAACTACAGCAACCTAGCAGATTCAGTACCCGAATTCCTCTAGCATGAAGAAAGACACTATCTGAAGGACACTATCTGTGTTTGTGTGAGCTGTCACAGTAGCTCCACCATCAACTGATTTATCCCTTCTGCCCCCCTTGGGAACTGTTTTGAGGCGCATTTCAATGGGATGTAGAAGTTCCCAAACACAAGCTCGCTTCTTTGGGCTGTGCCTCACAGTTGACTTCTGCTGGCCTTTCACCTCACTTCTGCTTTGATTCTGCAAATAAAACATCATCATCCAGCATGAGAAGTTGTCCCACAGAAATCAGCAGGTCAGATCACATGAGGGGGTGTCAACAGGGTTTGTGGATACGCTCTTCTGACCCACAGAAAATTTCACTGCAAAAAGCTTAGAGTAGAAAAAGACCACAAGTGAGCCAAATTTTCCAATCTTTCATCATGCAAAACAAGTAGATTTTCAGTAATGTCTCTGTTTGGGGCTAAAACTCCAATCCCAGCCTTTCTGAGAGTTATGGCCAGGCCAATGTCAAAAGAAACTAGAGGTACAGCAGTTAGGAGTGCAAGTCACTTCTCAGCCATAAAGATTAAATGCTGAAGGTTAAAACTGAAGGAAGTCTGCCATTATTGAATGCTAAAGGTGCTGTAGTTCATGGTTCTTGACGTATTTATGGTACTTCATCCAGCTGTCATTTTTAGTGCCCAGCTGGTCTAAAACCAATCAGAAGAAGGCATGAGCAATAGAATCAGCATCTGTATACAGCCACACACAGGCAGCTAGGCACAAACATCTTAACCCACCTCAAATTGACATCTATTACACCTGCTGTAGCACGTAAACATGATCCATGAATAACACCAGCTATTACTGCAAAATGTGTCTGACACATGAGATTCCACAGCATTAGGATGACTTATTGCATGAGGGTTTAGTGGGCTTTTTTTTCTTTCCAAGAGAAAGAGAGGCATGATAATAAATAGCAAGAAGATGCCACGTGCTTTTCAGACTGAGGGAAGGCACGACTGTATTAGTAGAAAGTCACTACAGTGAACTGGCATCTGGCCTCAATTTCTCTTTCTTTACCATAAACAAAAACAAAGCAACAACAAAAAGTCCAAATGTGAAAAACCTATTAAATCTTTGTATTTGGAAGAGGAATGTTCGTAACATATAAGAAATTTCTCAAACAGGGAAAATATATTATGAACTTATCAATTCCCACTTGAACCATCTCATGAACCTGAGCAACCTTCAAATCAAATCAGTGAGAGAGAACAACAGGTCAGCACCACAGCACCAGCTTCCCTCTGTTGGACATTCAGACTCCTCTGACTCCTCACACTGCAAGATCTCAGAGCCTTGGCTGGTGTCCATGACCACTACCATAACTAAACCATGTCTGATGGAGATGGTCCAGGAAATGGCCATCTAGGTCATGCAATTTAAATTTTCGCAACAAACTTCAATGTTTTTGTTAGCTTTGAAAGTATAGGTATGTGCTGTATAATCACTGTGCATCCGCTGCATGGTAACCCAGGTCAGACTAGCAAGATGGCAACTTCCCAATTCATTTCTAGAGCTAAAGTCTTGTAAATTTACTTTGGCTGAGTAATCTCAAACTCAGATTAATGTGGGTGAAACTGGTATGCCTTCTTGTACAGGAAAGAAAGCAAGGCAGACCTTGGCCCTTGGGTCTTAGAAGACAGGAGTTTTTTTTCTGGACTATAGCCATTCTCCAGAGCATAGTGTGAACAGTGGCCAGCACCAGATGGCTAGGGAGAAGGAAGGAGAGCTCTGCAGGAGGGATCTATGGGGTGATCTGCTGCACTGCACACAGTTGTTTGCAGCTGAATCTCTAAACGCTGAACATTTGAAGCACAAGGTTTAATCTTCCTTCCAAAATGTTTGTTATCGTAACTTAGCTATTATTTTTAAGCATTAGCCTAATAAAGTCTTCATCTCATGGCCCTCACTTAGAAGTGAGATCTACAGCCTCATTCAAGGTTTTGGAGAAAAGTCCAAAGTTAGTTACCTGCAGTACTACCTTGTTTTTATGATGATGCATGACAGAAGTATCTGACCTGTGTTATCTTGGTCATTAGTTATTTTTGGTACTGTATCATATGACCCCATCCTTACCTTTCTCTCCAAAGTAAACAAAGCCAAGTTTTAGAGGTTCTTCTCATTTCTTCTGGGCCTTTTATCATTATCACCTTTCTTGGAGCTTTGTTTTACTCCTTGAGAGGAATGAGCAACACTGGAGACTGCAGTTGAACTTGGTTGTAAACATTATGCAATAGAGTTTTGTCTCTCTGCTCATTCATCTCTCTTCACACATCGTCTGGGCACTCAAATGTATTCTCCAGACTGCTCTGTAGATTGCACTTCAGTTTTTCTTGCCCTCAATTAATTCCTAGAAAGAAATAAGAGGCAGCAGAACAGGCCAGCTTCATAAATCTTTATCTGATACCAGCAAGTCATTAGGCCTGTGAGTAAAGTCTCCATCTGTTCCCAAAGAAACCACAGCATTTTCTACAGTGTGTCAGCATCTACTATAATATTTCCGCTCTCAGAGATTTCTTGAGTTTTCTCCAAAGGTCCCATATGTCTGCCTCTTCCTTTCTCTCTCCAAAGAAAAGCAAAGAAAATATGCAATATGCAAACAAAAACTAGAGTGGCAGCAGCCCCTTCAGAAAGCTGTGCCCCTGTATCACAGGCCAAAACTAATCCATTTTGGGAAGGAAATCTAAAATAAGAGCAGACTACTACTTTTTACAAAAGAATGCAGCTCAGGAATAAACTAGGGCAGTATGGCAGCTTCCGGCACTGCTCCTTAACTCTTTGTCCTTTGCAAGTCACTGTTTCATCGTAGCAATCTACACATTCACATCTAGCATGACCTAGATAGATTTTAGTTTATATTTCACCTGGTAAATGTGTGTGGACTCCAGAAGACCTAAGGGTCACCAGCTCTTTAAGGCTGGCTCAAGCAAAACTCACCTTAAAGCGCCTGTGTGTTTTACCTCAGCAGAGATTGAAAGGCTCACAAACCACTCTCGATTACTCTGCCTCTTGGACTGTTGCTAATATTATTATGTACTAAAGGGTTTAAATGAGAATTGTTTTGTTGGCTAGGAAACAAAAGGGGAGGGAGGGAGTGTGTGGGAGAAACACATTTGAAACATTTTTGAAAATGCCAACTGGCTTTGCTTTGTTTGGAGCTGGTCAAGTGGAACAGTGGCAGTGAGCAGCTAATCAGCAGCTCCTACTCCTCAGAGAACAGCCAGCTCCCTTCACTCCTGGCACCAGCACAGCCCAGCTAAATACCCTGTGTTTGCTTCTTCTCTTGTCAGAAGTGAAAGAGTACGAGCCCCCGTTCGGCTCCAAAGTGCGAGAACACCCTTGTGTGGAAAGCATGAAGGACAATGTCCTAAGAGACCGAGGGCGGCCTGAGATCCCCAGCTCGTGGCTCAACCATCAGGTAAGAGCACCTCGTGTGAGCGGCTAGGAGCTGCTCTGTCCATTTAGCTGCTGCCTGAAGCCTGAGCCTTGACCCAGAGCCCTGCCCAGCAGGCTGGACCTCTCTCTGCACAGAGTAGAGCTCTGTCACACGGTGACACTGGTGCTGACGCGGTTCAGACACCACAGTTCTCTGCACAGAGCCTGCCCCAAAGCCCTGGGATTCCTGCTGCTCGCCAGTGTCATCTAAAAGAGATCAAAACAGAAACACTGAGAGCCTGAGATACAACAATCATCCACAGAGCAACAGAATAATTAGGCCCTTAAAGCACACTATGTGTAGGCTCTGAAAGGGCAAAGAAAATAACTTCACACATGGGCCTCTGTTGCAGGCAGAATGGGAGCTTCAGACAAAATTTATTGGAGAAGCCCTCCTGTTGAGTCATGAGGTACAGAAAGGATTCCCTTGCTCTCTAAGCTCGTTTTCAGAGAGGAGTCTAGGTGTGGCTGGGTCCGGTTTTAGCCCCAGATTTTGTCAACAGTTTACATTTTAAGGATTATATAGATGTAATTGAACCATTATACAACTTTGTCCCACATGATTAAGGGTGGAAAACCAGATATATTTATATAAATATAAATTACTTTTTATGATAATGACTAGACAAAAAGATCTTATTCAGAATTATGTACTACACATTATAGGAGCTGCAACTACTAGTAAAGTGTGCACTATGAAGCAATATTGAAGCAATCATATTAAAGCAACTGTACTAAAGGTAGCAAAACCAATTATTAAGTAGAGATTGATGTCACCCACCCATGCCAATGACTGCAGGCAAATCTCTTTCGCTCAGCCTCAAAGAGTAACTGAGGCATGGGAGTAACCATGAGGAATGGGACTCCTCAAGGGGAGGAATCCCTACATGCACTCCAAGAAGCAGTATGTTAGAAGACCCTGTCATTAAAAAGTGGGACTGGGTTTTTATAGTATAAAATGATTGACTGTCAGTCAGATGTCTCCAGGCCAGCTCTGTCAGCCCAGCAGCTTTAGGTAAGTTATTGGTAATATCACTTGTTTGTTCATTTTTTGGGCAATTTACCAGGTCTACCACATCTTCACCTCGCTGTCAGGATGTTTGAGTCAGGCTGGTTTCAGCATTATTCAACACCAAAAGCAGCATGCCCCCTTCTCCATTCACCACTGGTGGCTTTGCAAATAGGGCACTGTTCAAGTTGTTCTACCTCATTCCAGACAGAGCATCCTGCTGCAGCCTCTTCAGCAGAGAAAGCAAATCTCAGTCCTTTATCATGAAGACCAGTCATAGCTGTATCCCAGCTGTTGACAGGTTTAAGGAAATAGGAAATTAGTCTTCAGCAAGCCAGTCTGGTTTTATTCAGGTTGTGCATTAGCAGTCCATTTCCCTTGCATATCACAAAGCACTTTGTCAGCTTCCTCCATTCACGAGCACCATGGTTGCATTTTCTAGGCAATAGTAGATGTTTTAGTAGATAAAACTGAATGGAAACAAGCCAAAGGCATGCAATTCTTCACCTTTGCTCTCAGTAGTTTTATCAGTATAGATAAAATGTGAATTATATCAGAGAAGTGAGGCTTGGTCATTCCACTTCTCAGTAAAATATGCTGAATGGTCTTTACTGACAAAAGTATCACAAACATTTATAAAAGCCCAGGCAACCGTGATCATCTATTTCCATCGAGAGCAATGTAACACCCCTTTTTTCATTCCATTTGAGAAGTTAAAGTCAGTCTGACATCTACTTGAAAAAGAACAAGTGAGTGGCCAAAATCAATTATTTTTCCAACCAAGAACACCTGCCACCTGATGACTGTTGGCAGAGTGCAGCCCCTTCCTGGACTGCAGGGACTTGCTCCTTATGTACTTAGCTATGAAGAGCAGAGTTATTGAGGAGGGGCTTTTAACAATGGAGGAAAGCTGAATTTTGAGGGACACCTGGATATCTGATACCACAGCACTAGAAGCCCTCGACAGAGAGGCTGAGTGTGTGGAGAGCTGCTGCTTGAGGTACTGGGGTAGAGCTGTAGAATACACTGTGGATTTCATCACCTCTGGGTTTATATAGCAAGTAAAATAATCATGAATTTGGACGTAGGTGTCCTGCATTTGACTTCAGAGATTTCTTCCCTATGTAAAACCCACACCTCAATCTGCTCCCAGCACAAGTCATCCCACCAACTGGGAGAGCCATGCACTTGTGCTTGTGTGTCACCAGAATGGGCACAGCTGGCTCCAACAGGGTTCAGCTAAGAGTCTAAGGCAGGAAATGGATGCCTGATAACACACTCGGAGGACATTTAATGAAGGTGGATTTAATTCCCTTTGTCTGAATCCCTTCAGTGTTTCACCAGTGTGCCATCTAAAATGCAGTGATGCATCAGTTTCCGCAGGGCTGTGACAGTTTGCAGCAGCTGAGGATCTGCTTTGAACTCCATAGAATTTGTTCTTACTGTAATGGCTCTTCCATATTCATTTCCTTCCTCTGAAGTCGTGTTTTTGTAATGAACTCATTATTCATCGTGATAAAATTCTGGAATGGATTTACATATTACAATTATCCCCACACCCCCCTTAATGAGATTTGTTGCACTATTGATTTCAAGTTAATGTTTAATATTTAATTTAATTTACTGCTTGTAATTTCAATGCCAGCAGAAAACTAATGTTATTTGTATACAGACAGTAACATTCTGCTATTAGCATTGACATCAGTCAACATCACCAATTAGGTAAATTACGCAATTAATGCAGTGTTGTGAAATGTTATTTTTTTAAATAAGTTTAAGATAAATCCTACTTAATGGGCTTTTAGTGTCATAAAGCAAAACACAGTTTCCTGGCAAATACCTCATGTTTATAAAATACATTACAGAGATGCAACTGTTTTTTTGCTCCTGTAAACATTTGCATCAGAATTGAAATGAAGGTTAAACGGTTACAGCTGTGAGTGATGCGTTTAAGTGTTTGTGGGACTGTGGCCTATATTTGCACATAGATTTAGATAGTCTACAAGGAATTCATAAAGCCTACAAGGAATTCATAAAGAGCTAATACACAGCCCGGTATTCCTGGCAATCAGAATTTTGTTTGAAAAGCCCAGACAGAATTCAGGCATGCAAAGGAATGAGTGGAGCAGGAAGTCATGTTTTCCAAGAATTCCAGTCATGTTTCTTAAACAAATAAACCCTATTTGATTCTCTAGGACTAGTCCGAAGCATTATTGTTCTTTTTATAACTTATCAGAATACATGCCCAGAAATTACAGTACTGACTGAAGCGCTGAAAATACTGTAGTAGGGTTTCTTTAAAAACAAAGTTAACACCATGCCCCCATGACAGAAGCAGCAGAGCCCATAAAGAACCTCCAGGACACAGGTGAAATAACCCCCCAACTTCTGCGGGCACTAAAGCAGCTCACAGGGAGGGGCTCTGCTGGTGGCCGGCTGACGGCGGCTCTCTCCCCGTGCTCCCGCAGGGCATCCAGATGGTGTGTGAAACCCTCATCGAGTGCTGGGACCACGACCCCGAGGCGCGGCTGACAGCGCAGTGTGTGGCTGAGCGCTTCAGCGAGCTCAAGCACCACGACCGGCTCTCGGGAAGGAGCTGCTCCGAGGAGAAGATTCCCGAAGACGGCTCCGTGACCCCTGCCAAGTAGCGCGTGCCTGAGAGCTCCGAACGGAGGGAAGTCATTCCTAGACGTGTTCACCTTAGCAAAGGAAGAAGTCCTGATCAGTGCCTTGACTTGCTTCCTGGAGGACTGAGGCTGTCGCTACTCCCTTTAAGCTCCGGCTCTGGACAGGGAGATGTATTCTGGGAATTAAAAGCTGGGGGAGTAGCTGTCATACCCTAGCATTGGCAGCCGGCACCATGTCGTAGGAGGAGCTATGTATGGTAGCACTTCCTCAGGAAATGAGATTTGAAAATAGCCAATAACATTATGCACTTTATTAATGCCTGTATATAACTATGAAATTGCTATTTTTATGTATATATATATACATATATATATATAAAATGTGTGTGTATGTATATATATATATATAGCTATATCTATATATCTATAAACGGCCGTGTCCTGGGGAAAAAAAAAGTTATGAAAAAAAGTGCTTCCAGGAAATTACCAGTGCATTAAAAATCCCCCCCTTAGAGAAGGAGCTCGGGGATACTGGTATAGCACCACACCAGCAATTGTGCACTAAGCGTTCTGCCAAAAAATAAGAATAATATGCAACAAGAAGATGACTTTCAAAGCATGTGCTGTGACCACCTGGCTGTAGTCCTGCTGTTCACAGTTGCAGGAGCAGTCTCACAGCAGGCAGGCAAATTTGACTTTGCAGTTGTACTTGCATGGTCCTGTCTGCAGCACATTTGTGGAAGGTTCAGGAATGCCTTTTCCCTCTCATCTTAACCCCAGAGTCCTCAAAGTGTCCCAGAACAGGCGTGTGAGGAGGTTTGGTCCTTCGCACTTGTGGTTTTTGTTACAGAGTTCATTCATGTTGTATGTTTATTGCTTTGAATTCATGCTGCTTGCAAACAAGTTGCAAAATATCAGCAGGATGCATTTTCCCCTCCTTCCATCCCCACCCCCAAACCATACAGAACAGCACACGGCCAGCAACAATCCAAGCAGATGTTTTATATTTGCTGTGTATTCTGAGTGTGGGCAGCACTATTTTTTTTATCCTTTCTTTTACCTTGATTGTGTTGTAAGAACAAACATTTTACCCCTGTACAGTGTGTCTAGTTGCTAGACAAACCACAGTCTGACTCTGTTCCATGCTTTCTAAAGGAAGAGACAACAGCTGGTGCCTTTATTTTTGCAAAAAGACCTTGGAGGTGAGGGAAAGCCCCATAGCAATAGGTTAATGGCATATCCTGACCTCAGAATTGCTTGCATTTAGGGCTGCCTCAGCAAGTCAGCAATTCACAGGGGAAAAAAAAACAAAAACCAAAAACAAAAACAAAGACTTTTTCAACAGGATCCCTCAGATATTGCTTACATTCTTTCAGTTCCCCCAAAATGCTTAAGACAGTTGACATTGCATTGGGCCTGTATACATGACAGCAATGTGTTTAATAAGTGCTAAAAATTTTGTCTTTAGGTGTTTTACAGTGATTTATCCACTTTTGTCTTCCCCGTGGCATGTCAGCAGGCCTTGCAAGTCAAAAATTCAGCCAGCACAAACCAGTCCTGGACAGATGTATCTGGTGTCATTTATTAAACACCTCTGACAAATAAACATTGATATTTCTCTCAAAGATGTTGCCATGAAAGTCAATAGGAATCATGCTTATTCAAATAGGAGTTAAGATTTGTGATGGCAAATACTTTATTTGAAGTGGTTTTGTAACTGCTTTTTTTTTTCTTTTTTTTCATTTTAACCAAACTGCTCAGAAATATTTAAACAGATCAGGGCAAAACCTCCACACCTACAGTGGAATTCAGAGGGTAGTATGACAATTTGGTAGGGGTGGAATGCTGTAAATTCACAGGGCCGTAGGCAGAGGTAGGAGGTGTGGATGGGGAGTGCATCCAGGCAGGTAGAAGGTCATGGCCCATTTCTCTTCCTCCATCCACACAGAAGGTCAAGGAATGGCGACCAGTAGTTCCTGACAATACTGACGTTTTTATGGGGTTTTTTAACACTACATGTAAAGGAAAATTTTTATTCTTTTAAGGAATATTTCACCTGTACATCATGTACGAAATAGGAATGTGAGCAATATATACTCTTATATATCAAAATTTCAGACACTTAACTTGCTTTATAAACTGTTTTGAAGGGGTTTTTGTCTTGTTTTGTTTTGTGTAAATCAAATGTTTATTGGAGCAAATAAAATAACACCAACTCAAGTTCATCTCTTGTCTCTGGAGCATCCAGGATAGAGAGAGGGCTCCTCCTAAAATGAACCCTATCCTAAAATGATTCAAATCCATTCCTTCCCAGCAGGGGCCTGAATGTCACACTCCGTGTGTCCAATGTGCCAGTGTCCTGCTTTGCTAATGACTCCTTCCCCCAAGTCTTCAGTCTGCCCTTCAGCAGAGCAGCACCAGCAGATACCCACACTTGCTGGCCCCTTGGCCCCTGCACTGGTACACCTCCACTAGACTCGGAGGGAGGGAGGGAGGGAGAAAGGATTTATAGCTGATGCTTTCCTACCTGTGGATTGCTCGGGTTTCAGCATGGATTTGGCCCTTAGGGACATGGTTTAGTCATGGACTCAGCGCTTTTGGGTTAGTGGTTGGACTCCATGATCTTAAAGGTCTTTCCAACCTCATGGATGCTATGGTTCTATGGAAAGGCCATAGCTAGACCTATGTCATTTTGGTGCTATTTTTAAAGGGAGCCAGAAGACAGCCCACTAAATCTGTGTCGCTGAGAAGTGCGTGATCAATGTGCTTGTGCCTTACAGCTACTGCTCTCCACTCAGAGTTTTCAGCTTTTTAGCTGATACCCCTCCCATGGAGGACATGCAGAACACAAGCACCACATAAATAAAGAGTAAGATACCTCCCTCTGCCCTCTTCGAATTGCCTTGAATGTCACTTGGGTTGAATCTCAGCCTTTGCACAGGGTGCAGTCCACCAGTGCCAGATACCAGCATCTGAGATGCTCCAGGCATCACCATTTTTTTCACAGGTTGTATTTTCGTGCCAAAACCTCCACTGGCCTTCATACTTGCCTGCACTGAGTATCTCCTTTTGAACCTTCAAGTGTGGATACCTCAAAGAGGTACCCACATGTCTTTGTTCGTGAGTCAAGCAAAATTGCAGAATAACTGAGGCTGGCGGGGGCATCCAGGTCCATTCTGTGCTTCCTCGTTTTCTGGTCCAGGATTGTGTTCAAAACAGGTGCCTTAAATCGGGTTGCTCAAGACCTTGTGGAATTTTGAGCATGTCAGTGATTTCACAGCATGTCAAGGATTTCACAGTCTCTCTGGGCACCCGGTGCTCTGAACAGAGCAACACACAAAGCCAATGTCAGGTGTGCAAAGTACAGGGGCCACATCTACACTGAAACTGGCAAAATGGGGGCTTTGGGAAGGAGGCCCTGCCTAGGTGCCCCTCAAGCAGAAAGCCAGAGGTGACCAGCTCTTCCTTCAAGCCAGCTACCCTGTTCCAGGTACAGAACAGCACCCAGCTTCCCAGCAGGCATGCAAAGGCTCGCTGCCCACACCTCTGTAGTTTGCAGCCGTGCCCTGCTGAGCCTTGGCAAGCCAAGCATCCCTGTGGCTGGCCCCAGCATGTGCTGGTGTGCTGGTGGCAGTGGCCACCCCCCAGCAGTCCCCACCACATCTTGGCAAAGATCTTCAGGCCCCAGCGTCCTGTTTATGCTGGCTCAAAGTCTGAGTCCTTCTGGCATAACACAGCAAGCAAGTGTTGCAAATGCCCTTTAAAAATGAAGCAGACAAATTCCACAGATCTTTTAGTCTTTATATCCTTGAAATAAAGTACCTATATATATGTATTTTCTTTTTCAATTAAGGCTTTTGCCCATCTTTCTTATCCTAAATATTGTATTCTAAATCCTACTGTAAGCAGCTCTTAATTAGCATGTTGGTCAGCATTTCATCACCAGGGTACACAGCAAGGAGGCTCCAGATGTGCAATGCAGAAGGCAGTCCTTGGGTTTACTGCTGAGCCATGCAGTGGTCTGTACTGGATAGGGAAGTTTCCCAGTGCAGCCTGCCTCTGTGTTACCAGTTCATGTCATTTCCAGCACAGTGGGGATTTCACCCCCTTCTAGGATATTCCCAACTCCTACTGGAATAGACATGAATGATAAAAGGAAAAAAAATATCATGGCCCATCTCCTGGGGAGAAAAAGAAGAAATAGAAAAGCATTAAGACATTGTTATTCCAAATGCACCTGGAAACAAACTGGGCCACATGTAGAGCACCTGCAATATTGTCCTCTTCTCCAGCCAGCTGTACTGGGGCCCAAGGGCTTCCTTTGCTTCCAGAGGAACATTGATTAATTTATTTCCCGATCCTTAGTTCTTTCTCTCTCTCTCTCTCTCCTGCTTGCTTTTTTTTTTCTTTTTTTTGCTCTTTTTTGGCATTATGTTTTTAATAAAATGCTGCCTGTGGCAGTTTTCCCTCTGGCCACAAAGAAGATTGAATGAATTCTGTTCCAGACTGTCTGCCTGTTCCTGAATGCAGTTTGGCTGCCTTCATGCTGCTTATTACTTGGCAAACATTCCTGCAAGTTGGTGCACATGCACCGTGTGCATGTTGAGAAGGCTCTTGCTGGGGGCAGGGGGAGATAGCAAAAATTCGACTCTCAGCCTGGGTCAGTGTAAGTGATGCACCTCAGTGCAGGATTTCAGTGCTTGGTTATTTCTTTTCTTTCAGGCACCTGTGTCCTATTGGGCTACATTTCCCAGCACGACCCACAAGACTCAGTTGGCCTGAGCCCATGGTGTCCCAGCCTGGTTGCCTGGACCCCATTTCCTCTCCATGCCTTGACCTTGTGGCAGCTCTCACCTGTTTTTAACCCCTGGAATTCAAATGGCCTTGCTCATGGGCAGAAAGCTGGAGACAGTCAGTGGCTTGTTGAAATGCAGCCAAATTGTAAGCCTCCTGAGAGGACCAAGCCGTGGAAATAGATTTAAAATTCTTGACTAATGAATGCTTTGAGCACCATCTAATCACTTCATGAAGAGGCAGAGGCAAAAGGCAGCTCATAAATTATCTATTGTGAATTATTGGCTGAGTTATAATGGTGATAAAAAAATCTCTTCAGACAGTTCAGTAGCTAAACTCTTAAAAAAATTAACCATCACCTGATCAAGTTTGGCTTGATTAACCCCTCAATGTTGAAATATCTCTTTTGCAAATGTTGCCATGTGAAACCTGGGAGAGCATTTCTTAATGGTATTTCTTCCCAGGCTGACCCTCTCCTGTGTCACAGGAGGGAGCACTCAGAGCTGAAAACCCTTCTTCTTTCTCCTCTGCTGCAGCAAGGATTTTCTGTGGAAAACAAAAAGCAATCCACCTTGCTCTCTTTGTTCATTCATCCATGCCTTCAAGCCCAGGCTGCCAGAAGCCCCTCCCAGCCACTCCTCTTCTCTTCTCTGCCCAGCAGGGGCTGCACAGTGACCTCCCTCCTGCCTCCAGGTTTGGATCAGGGTGCTGGTCTTTCTCTCATGAAAACTCCCCTCTGTGTCTCAGAGCAAGATCTGCACGAGCTATTGGGGGGTGTGAACTGAGATCAGCCTTGCACAACCTCCCAAAGGGAGCTTTCTGATCAGGCTGGAGCCATGCCCTTCCTCCTGCACCCCTGTACCCCCCAGCCTCATCTTTACTCCAGCAGGGACTGCCCTGACCACCGGAGTCTGTCCTCTAGAAACAGCCCCTGAGCAAGCAAACCCATGGCACACCTGTCTAACAACTGCCCCTTGGCTCATTTAGGGCCAGAGCGATGCAGAGGAAGCAAAGCCCAGAACAACCACACCTCAGCAGTGTCTCCAACAGGCTTGCATGGACATGGTGATCAGGTTTCTGGCCAGGTTTGCTGTCTTTCTGCTCCCACGAGTGGTTGTGTGAGGCTCCCTGGACCACACTTGCCTCCTTGTCTTTCGGAAGGAGAGCACAACCACAGAAGCTGCTCCTGGCGGCCTTGGGGTAGAGCTTCCATCAGTTTGTAATCCACATGAGCAACTTGAATGAGGCCCTCCAACCTCACCCTCGGCTCTCAGCCCCGTCCCCATGAATCCCAGGTGCTGACCCAAGACTGAAAACAGCCCTACAACATTTCCAGCCCTACTGGAGCAGGGGTTTCTGTATTGTACAGCTCAGCCACTTGCCAGTGTAACATAAGAACCTCTGAAATGTCCCAATATTTACAGAGTGCTTCAGCCACCAGCTGGCTGGGTGTGGGGTATAGGGAAGTGCTTTATTTTGGATGAACTAAACCAACTTGAGATGCAGGACCTGTTTTCAGAGCTGTTTGCTGAGCTATAGAAATGGAACTCCCCCGCCACCTCAACAAAGCCCACACCCGCCACTTTCCGTGCCACACAAAGAGCTCCAGAAATAGATTTCCTTTGTTAAAAATATACCAGGGTCTTCATGATTCAGCCTTTCAGACCATTTAAGGTCAGAAATTTTTTTACAGAAGCTATTGATTGCATCTAATTCCTGATTTTGCTTGAAGGTGAAAACTGTCTTTCTGGTTCTCAAACAGAAGCCAGTATAAACTTCTCCTCAGATAAACATCTGTCTGTCTGTGGCTGCAAATGTTCAGCTTTTAAGGCTGGGCTTCATCTGACTTCCTTAAACATGTATGTGAATGCTGAGAGAATCTCCGCACTCGCTTATCGAGGCTGTCTATGCTATGATTACCCAGTAAAATAAGAGTTTAAAGATATCCATATTAAATTGGAAATACATTGTTTGGCAACATATAAGAAATGCTTTTCCAAACCCAGAATTGCCCAGGGTTGTTGCTTCAGGGATTGAGATGGAAATACAAGGCCTACTCTGGGGTCTTTCAGTGCATTCTCACAGTGACTTTTTGAGAATCATTTAAAGCAAAATACTATTTTTTAAAGAGCAAAGCTTTTCATATGCCTAGAATGACAAAAACAGTGTTTTGTCTTTGATCCAACAAAACTGAAATAAAGGCTGTCAGGGAAAGGATCCAGGGAAAGAAAATACAAAGCCCATCTGCTCAAAACAACTATGTGATGCTGCCACCAAGGAGAATTACAATTTGCAGCACATGGGTTAGCAGACAGCATATTCAGGAGCAGCCCATCAATAAGTCAGGCAGTAAGCAAGTTAAAGATAATAACTGCTGCCACTTGAATCCAGACATTTCTGGAAAGATGAGGTTTCCTCCTTTCGTCAAATTAAACTCAAGCTACTGATTCTCTTCAACAAAAATATTTGCTTTCCATAAGCCATCTGGTGCTTCTGGAGGCAGAAGAAAATAGGCCATACCTTTAATTAGCTAAAAGGTTTAGAAAGGACATAAGTCTCATACCAAGACTTTTAATTTTCCAGTTGTTAAGTCCTGTAAAATTTTACACAGACTCGCTCATGTACGTTGGCTACCACCCCTTTTGCTCTTCTAATCCCCATGTGAGAGGCAAGAGCAGTGTTTCTGTGACATGACATCACTGACGCTTCAGCCTCAACACCGAGGAAGAGTCTGCAGAAGCAACTTGGAGGGGATTGGATATCAGGAAAATGTTTTTCACCCAGAGAATGGTTGGGCACTGGAACAGGCTCCCCAGGGAAGTGGTCACAGCATCAAGCCTGACAGAGTTGAAAAAGTGTTTGAACAATGCTCTCAGGCACATGGTGTGACTCTTGAGGCTGTTCTGTGCAGGGCCAGGAGCTGGACTCGAGGATCCTGATGATCCTGATCATATCCTGTTATGATCAGCATATTCTGTGATTCGATGATTCTAAGTGTTTCTTGTAATGCTTAGAATGGCACAATGGAATGCGCCTGTGCTTCGAGCATAAGGACATCTCCCGTTAAACAGCAGGTTATTCAGCTTCTGTACATCTGGAAAGGACATGTAAGCCTTATTAAATAAGGGGGGAAAACACCCATAATTTCATTTTAATGTAAGAATGTTAACATTAATTTTCTTGCCTTGAAATAATTTCTGGAATAGTTGCTTTAAGAACCTAACCTTAGAAAAGCCGTAGAAAATGGAAGAAAGAATTTAAATTAACTTGTTTCAACATTTCTCAATTGTTTAGGTTAATCACAGTAAACCAAACAGGATCCAGCCATACTTAAACACAGCCTTTGCCCAAGTATAAACTGTTTACTCTAGCCATGACACACAACCAGACAAAATTCATTCCTGATCTGGGGAAGAGTCTAATTTGCTTTTATTAGCTCTAGATGAAAACATTTTGGCAGAATAAGGTTTGCTTGTCAATGTGAAACAGTCTCAAAATCTCCCGAGAGCAAGCAGGCGATGCAGCAGAGTCTCACCATCCTCACCACATCAACAGCTTGGCCCTGACGTGGCTCCTACGGCCAGGTGGGAGCAGGGCTGTGCAAGGAGCCTGGGCTCGCGTTGGGACCATCCCTTCACTTCACCAGCACTGCTCAGGTCAACAGGTTTGACTGCAGCAATTTGACTTCTCATGTGTGTGGATTGCAGGCTGTTTTCCAGCACTGGCACTGTGCTTTGCCCACCAACGCATGGAGAGTGCTCACAGACTAGGTTAAAGACGGTCGTTCTATCCTTTAGGTCCCTTCACGTTAGTGCTGATAATACAAGGTTTTTAGTTCAAAAACACAAGCAAGGAATAAAATGGAATTTTACAAAAAATTTTCACCTTTCAGTTTTCCAATGAGTATTTTGACAGTCCTTGCTGAGGCCTGATTGCCATGTGGGATGGCTAGGCTGGAGCTGTCTATTTTTGCACTACTTGTCCTGATGTACAAAATCAATCATATTAGCTTCTAGAAGAGATGAAAATTTATTTCATGAACAAATGCATGAAATAAGTTTTGGATGCAGGTCAGACAGGTCAAATGCTGATGTTCATCTTTTTAATCTCCATTTCCGTATGCACAGCCAACACATTAGCAACAGAAATGTATGAATGCTGTGGAGTGAATGCCTCCTCTTTACCATCACAGCAACACACTTCTTGCTTGAGCCACATATCTTATCAATCCTAAAATTAACTTGAGGATATGTGCTGGTTTTGGCTGAGGTAGAGTTAATTTTCTTCACAGTTGCTGGTATGGGGCTGTGTTTTGGATTTGTGCTGAACACAGCGTTGATAATACAGAGATGTGTTTGTTGTTGCTAAGCAGGGCTTGCACAGAGCCAAGGCCTTTTCTGCTTTCCATACTGCCGTGCTGGCGAGGAATTTGGGATTGCATGGGAGGCTGGGAGGAGACACAGCTGGGACAGGTGACCCAAACTGACCTCAGGAGTATTCCAGACCTTATGACATCATGCTCAGTTTATAAAGAAGGGGGAGAAGGAGGAAGGGGGTGGGGGACATTTGGAGTGACAGTGTTTGTCTTCCTATGTCACCGTTACATGTGATGGGGCCCTGCTCTCCTGGAGATGGCTGAACACCTGCCTGCCCATGGGAAGTAGTGAACTAATTCCTTGTTTTGCTTTGCTTGTGTGCACGGCTTTTGCTTTCCCTATTAAACCATCCAGCGGTGGGTTGATGCTGGCTGGATGCCAACCACGCACCAAAGCTGCTCTGTCACTCCCCTTGTCAGCTGGACAGGGGAGAGAAAATACAGTGAAAGGTTCATGAGTTGAAGTAAGGACCAGGAGAGATCTTTCATCAATTATCATCACAGGCAAAACAGACTCGAATTGGGTAAATTAACTTAATTTATTAGTAATAAAAATCAGAGCAGCATTAATGAGAAGTAAAACAAACCTTAAAGACACCTTCTGCCTACTCCTCCTTCCTTTACAGGCTTTGCCGCCTTCCCCACAGTGGCACAGGGAGACAGGGAATGGGGGTTACAATCAGTTCATCACAGGCTGTTCCTGCCACTGCTCAGGGAGAGGAGTCCTTCCCCTGCTCCAGCATGGGGTCTGTCTCACAGACAGTTCTCCACAAACTTCTCCAGCCCGAGTCCTTCCCATGGGCTGTAGTTCTCTATAAACAGTTCCAGCATGGGTCCCTTCCATGGGGTGCAGAATTGCATTTTTAAATGACGGCTTTAATTGTCTTCCAGGAGTAATTAAAATTAAATCATAGGTATTGTGAGCTGCATGTTGTGCTTTCATTAAGACAGTAATTATGGGGGAAGAGCTCTTAATTGGGAAGGGGAAATAGCTGTTTTTTTTAATGCCATATCTCCTACATGATTGCCTCATCAGGTTCATCAGGTTCAACACTTTGGGTCCAGAGCAACATCTTTGTCCTCCAGTTCTAAAGCAACCTAGTGAACTAAATGCTAAGGGTATGTTTTGTGAAGAACAACATTTTAAAAAAACTTTAAACCCCACAAAAAATAAAACCCATCAGGAAGAACTGAAAAAGAGAAAAGTATCTGGAAAGGTCAAATGTTTCGTACTTGTTTGGTTATATTAGTCTTCTCTATAGCTACAATCAGACAACAATAAAAGATTAATTTTCTAAATATCACAGGATAACAAGAAGGTGAAAAATTCTTACATTCTTAGATTCTCACAATCTCAGATCTAGCCATGCTTCTCTTTGACTACACTGACTTTCCTGCACAAAATGAGAGTACATGTCTGGCTCCAAAACCAAACACACATCCCAACCACATCGTGACTGCACCAAGGCAAGACTTTGGTGCTCCATCTTCCCCTTCCCAGGCCCTTGCTCCCGTGCTGTCCAAGCGGCAGAGTTGGCACTTATCATTTGAAAGGGTGCAAGAGGAGCTGGAGAACCCATTCAGTCCTTTGTATCTCAGATAATTACAAGGGGTGGGAAGAATCAAACTATTGGAAGACAACTGGAAATCAATCAGAGAAGAGTCAACATGGAATCATCATGATTTTTTTTTTCCTACAGGGCAGTAGCTCTTGCAAAATAAAGATAGAGTAAACATATGTCTGGAGCTTAGAAAGATATTTTACATCATCTCAAGAGATACTTTAGTTCACAAACTAGGGAAACGCTGTCTAAATTCAAGCACAGAGTGGACACTGGTTTGAAAGGTATAATAGTTACTATGTAGATCCCTAGGCAGGATTTGAATATGGCTCTGCAGCACCTTTAGTTCCTGTCCAGTGTTTTAAGAAACAGCCTAAATGATGGACAAAAATATCGGCTTATTAAATCTGCAAACTGAATCATGCTGTGAGAAGGTGCAAGTGTGCTGCAGGACAGATAGACTGACAATTCAAATTGGTCTTGGCAGATTGAATAAATATTTTGAAAAAAACATGGTTCTCCTTAGTGGAAACACTTACTAAGGACTAATAAAATGTTCAGATATCTAATGGGGAAAAGCCACTTAAAACCAAAGTTGGCCAAAGAAGCTCTAGCACACAGGGTGGATCACAAATCTGGCAAGAATCAATCGTGTCTTGCTGTTACAAAAGAAGGTGAATATCACACCATGAGGATAAACAGCAGTGATAGCTGAGAGGTGTATAGAGTGATCCTGCCCCTCTTTTAAAAGCTGGTAGGATTCCAGAGGACTGCTCTGGCTTGTTTTGCATAGAATAATCAGAAGATTTTAAAACATGGTCTCTGAGGAAACATGAGAAGAATGACTGCAATGCAGGACTAGACAAGAAGACAATTAAGGGGTAATAAGATTTTAATCTTTGAAGATGTAGAAAACACAGAGGGGAAAAATACACGTTGGCCCTAATCATGGTGGAGATCAAGGACATAAGGGAAAATCTACATTATCTATTACAAAAACTTCATGGTAAGGCTGTAGGTTTCCCAGAAGTTTTGGTGTTGAATTATGGACTAGGCAAAGGTTAGACACCAGTTCTCTGATATCACCGATCCTATTTCAGCATGGAGGTCATATCTTCTTGATGGCATCTTGAGATCTTTTCCTGCCACAGGAGCTACAGGGCTGTGTTCAATCAATGCCTCCAAATGTCTGAGTTCAGAGTGGCCAAGAAATTGGAGATTTTGTTTTGTGAGAAGTTACAAAATGTGCTGGAGCATGGGAGCAGGACATCCTCTTTTGCAACTCCCTGTAGCACATTGATATTTCTCATGGAAAAGAAAATATAAAAAAAACCCCTGACATTTGGATGGCTTCAGAATAAAGGTCCCTCTCTACTCTGCACTGGTGCAGACTTATCTTGAGTCCTGGGTGCAGTTTTGAGCACCACAATATAAAGAAGATATTAGAGAGTGTCCAAAGGAGGGCAACAAGGATGGTGAAGCACCTAGAGTGGAAGCCTGGTGAGGAGTGCCTGAGGTCACTTGGTTTGTTCAGCCTGGAGAAGAGGAGACTGAGGGGAGACCTCATTGTGGTCTTCAGCATCCTCAGAAGGGAAAGAGGAGGGGCAGGTACAGATCTCTTCATTCTCATTTCCAATGACAGAACTCAAGGAAACAGCATGAAGCTGGGTCAGGGGAGGTTTATGTTGGATATCAGGAAAATGTTTTCCACCCAGAGCATGGTTGGGCACTGAACAGGCTCCCCATGGAAATGGTCACAGCACTAAGCCTGACAGAGTTCAAAAAGTTTCTGGACAACTCTCTCAGGTGCATGGTGTGATGCTTGGGGTGTCCTGTGCCGGGCCAAGGGTCGGACTTGATGATCCTGATGGTTCCCTTCCAACTCAGCATATTCTATGATTCTGTGGTAAAATCAAGCCTGGAAACTGAGCATTCTGAGGCCATACAACTTAAAAGAGGCTTGTACATTCCTGAACTCCATTTTTCACCTCAGTGAAAAGCAAGGGTAAGGAATTACTGCTCAGACGAGTGGCTCAGAATCTGGGAAGTGGATTTTTCATGTTTCCCTGAGTTGTCCATTGTTCATCTTGGATGCCTCAAATACACCAGAGTCACATGGGTTACACAGCATGAAAACACATTTTGGTCACTATTTAGGTACGATAAAAACAAATAATCACAGGTCTGCATATATTTCCCTGATGTCCATTGAAATCCAATGTTTTCACAAGAGACTGCCTAAACCAAAGCAGCATTTTCTGACAAATCATTTTTGCAAGAAAAATCCCAAGATCTTACACTTCCAGTTCCCTCCTCTGCCACATGTGAGAGGTCCAGGAGTGCTCTTTGGAAGAGACGTCCTGAGTGTGGCACAAATTGGTTACCAGAGGACACACGAGTAGATGGAGCACACGACTCTGCAGTGCGGTGCTTTGGCTCTGTAGCACCAATTAATATTTTCACTGCTCACTGCTCACAGTGTGAAGTACAACAGAGCTGGACCAGCCACTGATCTGCTGCCCAGCTAGGGTTTCCTTGCTGCTGTGCTCCAGATGAGTAGCTATGTCTGCTTTGATGGCCACTGAATTTCTTGGCTGGGTGACTTTATTTACATGTCATTTAGGCTTAGCCCATACACTGCTTTTTATGCCATCATTATACTTCTTTTCACAATTTGCTGTTTTGCAAGTGTTTTATTTGTCCTACCTTAAACAAAAAAAATCTCACTGCTTTTTGCAAGTCCCCAAATATTTTGCACTTTTTTTGACTGAGTCTCCCCTGCCACATGCTCTTAAAAATTACCTAGTTCTCCATGCACATCAAACTCTAAAATTTCCAACATACTTTCATCACCAAATTTCACGAACATGTATCTGATCTTTCTGGAAGGCTTAGTGATGACAGTGTGATGTTAGATTAGCTCAGGATCAATACCAAAGTATCATCCTGTCCCCATTACTCATTTTTGTCTTTTACTAGCAATCCTATCCACTTCACATTTTCAGTCCTTCTTCCCATCTTATGTAGGTTTTCCCAAATGATGCAACAGCAAATACTTTAGGAGTCCAGTCTAAAAAATCAAGTTTTTATTCCCATAAAGCTCTCTGGCTAGTCTAGTAGCATCCCCCTCTGCTAAGCCTGTATCAGAGTATGTCCCATTTTTCACTCACTGCTATCTCCTGTTAGTGACTCCTTCAACAATTTTTCTAAAGCTACAGGACAAGTTTTCACAAAAATAGAAGTTTTAAGTTCTTCGTGTATCATTCATCTGTAAAAGAGGACAAGTAACATTTCTCTCTCACTCTGTCTTATTCAGTTTCCCAAGGCCAAACTTGTCTCCCATGTGAAGTCTAGATTTTGGTTTTACCATAGCTCCAGCAGAAGCAGAGACTGCTCATCATCTGAGCATCTGGACAAATCTTTTATGAGGAAAAGGAAGGCAAAACTTCACATCAAGATAACCTGAGCACTACTTTTGCTTCAACTTTCAATCTTACCCCTTATGCTACTCTGACATTTTTCCTATAGCTCCAAATACTGAAAATATCCTTCCGAAAAAAAATGTACAGGCATGAGAGAGGGTACAGAAACAGAGAAAAAATAAAAATCCATATAACCTGTCATGGAAAGAAAGGATGGATAAAGCTGGCAGTGTCAGTGCCTCACAGATTTAAGGAGTCACTTCCCAGAATGACAAGCTGGATGAGAGTTTCTTGGAAGAACTGTGTTGTGCAGAAGACAATATAGACTGCACAGTCCCAAAGACAAATGTTACTTTCCATGGGCCTGTGCTATTCCATGGCAAGTTCTTTCATCATAATTTTCATTTAAATAGCTTTGTCTAAGTTACAAGAAAGAAATTATTTCAAAACAGAAGGTCTGTGTTTGACTGAATTATTAGGAGTCCATATCTTTCACTTTCTATTATTTACCTTTGTTCTTGATAAAATAAATATTTTGCTAGTTCTCTTTAATGAATTTTTAAAATGTGATCAATTGTTCTTTACTTGTACACGAGCTACCAAGGCTGAAAGTGGTCCTCTCTGTTGGACTTTTTAAAGATTACCTCTTCAGTGTCACTTTTCTTACTGGGACTGCTTTAAAACAAACTTTACCCTGATACACACAAAAATCATTGGTGTACTGCGAAGTGTCCAGCCTTCTTGAAGGGTTTATCTAGGACAGTGGATGGGCCACGTCATGCTGGGGCAGACTGCTGCAGTGCCAAGGCATGTACAAGTTCTTTGATGACTTCATGACGGGAACAGCCTCCCTGCTCCATGCCTGCAGCACAGCCACACAGCGCATTCCTGCACAACAGACTTAGCAGAGGTTAATCGTTCACACAGACATTTTTTCCTTCTGTGGGTTTGCCTTGAAACCTTTGACATTCTCTTTTTTGTACCTCTTGCAGTGCAAATTTCCCTGTTTTGTTTTGTTTCTCAAAGTAATTTTTTGGTTGATTATTGTGCAGTTACAGAATTAGAGTAATAACATCTAATTGTACATCTAAAGCAAAACATGTAATTGTTGGAGACTAGATTCAATTTAAAGAAAGAAAACCCCTCCACCAGGGTTTCTTGTGGTGTACACAGTGCATTTGCCAGGCAGTGCTGCTTTGATTGCATCTAACCTGCAATTAGCGTGAGCAATTAAGACAAAATTAACGTGTGCAATTGCATTATTTCAGGATTTAACAGTAGCAATATTTAGCAGTTACTGCACTAGACAAGCTCAAATAATTATCAGCATTTACCAGTCGCACCATGGAAAGGAAGACAGGCATGAGTGGGCCTTACCTACAACAACTGATTTCCAACAACTGATTTTCCATACTTCACTCAGCCACTGAAAAACCATGGAAGTAGCCAACAGGGAAGAGAGGGTGGGTAGATTTGGCATTGTTAAAAATATGGGACTCAAATGCCACTTTCAGCTACTTTTGGCTTGTCACAGAGCTTATGTGTGACCTAGTAGAAGAGAGCAAACTTAACATTTAGTAAATTCTGAAATATTCTCCTCTGCCTTCAGCATTTCATATCAGTTTTGCAAGCCCTATCACGATACCCATAAATTTAAAAATAATTTGAGCATGAATTAGTGCTGTGGTCTCTGTGCATGAGGAAGCCTCAGGCACATAACAGGTTTTTACATACCCTTACCTGGCATTCTGGAAATGCAACTGTACCAGTTCTACTAGGCTTTTCTTAAAGGACATTGCTTGTCCTTTAAGGACATGTCAAATGATATTTCAAAAACATCTTAATACATCATTGAAGGATACAAATGAAAATACATTTCAATTCAGTCTCTCAAAAATAAAGACAAATCTAAATCTCCAGGCACGAGCCTCTAGCAGATAAACTGAGCTGTTCAGAGTGCCAAACTGGTGCTGAAACGAGAGATCCCAGTGATAAGACTCAGGTGCCAATTCAGCAAGGGTTTCCTGTTAAATCAGTGGGACTTAGAAGCACTAAAATCATATGTAATCAGACTCTAATGATTAGTGTTAATTTATCACAGAAAATCATCATAGTAGTCCTGAGACAGGGACTGCTGGCTCTACACAAAATGATTTATATGAGTAACTTTGTACATGGACCCATCACAAAATGCCCGAATTTCTCACGTCACAGCCACACAACCGAGAGCAAAACCTGCCTCCGCATCCCTTCTGCCTAAATATTTCTTTCCTTTTCTATTGAAAAAAAATATTAATAGTAGATGCAACAAATTACAGACAACAAAATGGATCAGCTTCTACACTGATTTATGCATGTACCTCACTACTTCCAGAACTTGGTTTAGCATCCTGAGAGAGAGACAGAGCTTGCCAGTAACTAGGAGAGGGAGCTCATGGGCCAATCTCAACTGGCTAGAATAGCAAAAAAATAATAAAAATTAAATGCCTTTCTGCACAGACAACTTAGCTTCTGCATCTGAAAGCACACATAAGATGAATCATGATGTTTTCATCCAAAACATTTATTAAAGATGATATGGACACAGCACACAGATAAACCACATCCTGAAGCAGGGTTAATCTAGGTTTCACATTTTAAAGCAGAAGCACTATCTATCTGGAGTTCTTAGAGGTACCTTCTATATTTGTATATGCAGTTTTAGATTGACAAATTACAAACACAGCCTGTATTTATAAGGGTGTAATTTACTTCACTTTTTATTAAAATCACCAGCTACAAAACAGACATTTTGTACATACTAGTCCTAAATAAGCAACTATGAGAAAATTGCATTAGTCCTGAAATTAAACCATTATACTGTGCACCTGGGATGTGGTATGGGGTCAGAAACAATGGAAAATATATGGAGATTGGATAAGGTACTCACATCACACTGGAAGGTTAACCTATAGCTTCAAATAAATCAGTGCACATGTTGATCAGAGACCTAATTTCTGCAAATATGAAAAAAGTTCCAGTTTCCTTTCACTTAAAAATACTACAGCCACTACTGCTGCAGAAAGGAGCTATGTTACTTTCAGTCTGGCATGTGCCATAAGTGTCACAGAGTCTGGAAACAGAGAAACACACTAAGAACATGAAGAGAAACCAGACAGTAGCACGTTTTTGATAGTGGTGGTGTCACAAAACACCACGGACCAAGTTCTTAGCTGATGAAAGGTGTCATAGCTTCTCCAAAAGTCAAGTACTCACCAAGAATCTGGACCATAAAAAAAAACATCTTGACACTGTATTCTGTCTTCCCCTTCAAGGTCAAAAAAAAAAGGAAAAGGGGAGGTTCCTGTCTAACTCAAGAAGCAACAGCAAAGTCATCCCCTCCATGCAGCATTCCTTGAGCACTCTGCACTCCACCCAGAGTGATTGGGAGGCAAAATAAGCCTTACAGACCCTGAATTTGGTTATAGGCTTTCCAAGATCAGGATAGCTGGGATAGCCAGAAGCACAAGGCAATAAATGATGGAGTGATTTGTGGGTATTAAAGGGCAAAATCCGGGGGCCACATTGTGATATTCATTTTCATATTACTATCAACATAGGCTTGGCTTAAAGTCTGGTGTATCACTATGATAGCACAAGTATATTCACTTCCAGGACACTGGTACAGGCACCTGTCAAGTGCTGCAGGGTGACTCTTGCTCTTTGCTACTCTGACAGTGTGACCTCCTTGGTTATCATGACCTTGTTAAGCTTTTCCACACCATTCCTCCTGAAGACTGGAAGTAGGAATTTCAAGCAATGTTGGATCCTAGTACAATGTAGGAAATGAAAACAAGGAAGCATTGTGTTTCAAAACAGCTTTCAGGAGGACAGAAAACATTTTAGCAGAAAAGTTCATATTGGTCAGTGCTACCGCAAATACAGAATAAGGAACAAAAAGCAAAACATTAAAGTTGAGTAGATGTTGACTACAAGGTGAAAGACATGGCTATTTCCATTAGTTTGCTGCCACAACATCATCACAAGAAATACATTTCTGTCTTTATAAAACGGATCATTTTGCTTGAATAAAAATCCAATGACAAGTACAGCCTAATTCTTAACACAAAGTGCAGACCTTAATTTTGTAACTAAAGATTGACCAAAAATGTTCAAACTGTTAATATCCTAAAATCACAGGAAGACCTTCTCTGGTCACCACTACCGTAATTTCAGAGTGAAATTACAAATTATACACTGATAGCATAAGAGCAAGTCATCTCGAATCTGTAGGAAAATACAAACAATTAAAAATAAGCAACTTTGCTATATTATTAATATAAAGTCACCATGCATAAAAAATATGTATCTTCTAGGTAAATATATTTTTTTTCTGTTAAAATTTTGAAGTGCATCTAAAGCTTCTCAATGAATCTTTACACTTTAAAAATAGATGAAGGTAAACAGCAGTTCAGAAATGATAGGTAACTCCTGTTAACAAAGAGGTAAGAAGTTCTAAATGTTATTCCAATATTTTCAGCTCTCCTAAAGTCGTGGTGATATTTTGGGTGGACAACACTGGCAAACACTGACTGGACCCAATGACTGTGTTTCATGGAATCACAAAATCCTGTGGATTGGAAGGGACCTTAAAAGGTCATCTGGTTCAACCTGCTCACAGCGGGGTTGATGTGGTTTACTCAGGGCTTTGTGCAGGTGGTTCCTGCAAACCCCCCCGTGTGGTGACGACACTGAGCCTCATTCTGCTGTCTGCCTGTGCTCACAGCAGAAAACCTGGGCAATCCACATAGTTAGGGGCCTTGGGGAACTCTTCACATAAATTCACAATTTCCAGTCTTACCACTTTAATTGCCAACCAAACTAAAATATTGACAGAGTAGATAGAGTATTAACTAGTATCTTAAGGCTCACTGACAAATCCACTCCTAAGCACAATTTCAAAGGAATTTTGCCTGCATGCATAAGTGACCAGTTTGAGCTACACTGTGCACAGGCACTGAGTAAACAGCTGCCTTTCCTGGAGCACAGACACCATTTTCAGAAGCATTCCCTTCTTGAGGAAACACTTCCCAGAATGGCAGCACTGGAGCTGGAAGCACCAGTCCCTATCAGCTAATACTTTCCTGTGAAGGGGTGTTCCACCTGCAGAGTTCTCAACACCAATCTGTAAAATGACAGTTTCCAAACCATATGTCAAGCTTTTTACTACTTTTCACAAAATAGCACCAGAATGCTGCTGCCACTCTCGCTCCATAAATATCACACATGAGCAGCACCTGATGCTGTGCAGCTACAGCTACAAGTCCTTAGCAAGAAGTTCGATTTCATCCAGCAGGAAGTCCATGTCCTCTCGGCTAACTTGCGGGCTGATAACCACCTGGCGGAAGAAGTTGACTTTGCCCCGGTGAGGCTGGTACCCAAGCATCATGCTGCCCTTCTTCATCATCCTCTCCTTAATTATAGGAGCAACCTGAAAGTGGAGACAAAAAAAAAGGTTGATGTCACACTCAGAAATAGAGCATACTTGGGCAGGAAGTATATTTTGTGACTTAAAAAGTTTTTCTGAAGTGTCTGAGTTTTGCACCCCTTGCCTGTCTTCGTTGCAGCCTGCCCCAAGGAAAGCAAAGTTCAGACCTGCAGGTCTAAAGCACTGAGAACCTCAGGTTCTGTAGTTCCTGAAAAAACTGGGGCGAGACCTAAACCTTGCTGCTTGAGGCATTCAGCTGTGACATGGGAAAGGCTGGGTTAAGGTCCCTAGTCTTCCTGATTTAGATCAAAGGTTTGAACTCAGGAAGAACATCAGCTGCAGCTGGTTAAAGGCAGGGTTTGTCTCCTTGTGCTAACTAGGCTAAGCGTGACTTCTTGCCCTTGATGACCCCTCTCCCCCCACATCTGCAAAGCAGCTGTCCCTAGAGGACATTCTGCACTGAACCCCTGTGAAAATCAAGTTGCCAAAAAAGTCAGTGTGATGCAATATTAAAGGACAAGGCCTGATCCTGGAGCTTAAGATTTCATCCCTTAGATTTAAGGCATGAGCAGCCTTTGGCTACACCAGTTTTGTGTTGCATGGGATGAAACCTCATAGGTGTCTTACTGCAGAAGAAAAACCATGAGTGAGATTGGCAGAGTCAGGTCCTTATAGCAGAGCATTTGGTCTCATCCCAGCAGGGCTGTTAACTTCAGCCAGTTAATCTAGTGCATAGCTTTAAGCATGTCAGTAGTTCTGCATTGTCATGCTTGAAAGAGGTCATAAGCTTAAATGTATTGCTAGACTATTCCTTGGAAGGCAGAATTAAGTATTTTGACAATAGTAGTATTTTTTAAAAGGTCTTGCATTTTAATATCCTAGTAATAACACTATGGTATTTCAGAACAGTGTGCTCCTTTTCTCCTTTTTGTGATGGTTTGACTTTGAACTAAGAAAATAGGTGTGTGACCTAACCTTGGTTTCTGCATTAATTTATTTCAGCTCTAAAATGTTGTGCCACATATTACTGCCTGGTTTGCAAAAGAAAAATGATGATGCCAACCTTACCTTAATAACTTTAGTTTAACGTTGCATATTTCAGTAGTCTTTTTTTACTTAGGTAGAAACAGATACAGTTCTCAACACTAACAGCCTAGCTTTACTGTGTTTCTCTAGTGGCCAAGTCCCCTGAGAATGGGTCACAGCAGCAGAGGAGCAGCTGCCATTTCCTCAGAACAGTGTCCCAACAGCACAGATGTGAACTACAACTAGTTACTTCTAAATGTATTAATCTAGTTTGCTTTGGGGAGTAGCGTGCCAATTAGTAACAAATTTAATTCAATTTATTTCTTAAAAAATAAAATAAAATACTCTCCGCTTCAGACCAAACATTCCAAATTGCACCCACATCAGCTGTGGCCTGAAATCACCTTGACACTGTGACATCGTGCCCCACAGGTGTTGTGCTGGGCACCATGTACATACAGAAAAGAAAAAATTCCTCCACCTCTGTACTTGACAGAGCCCCCAGGTGACTTTTGCTCATGGAATAAAGACACTACAAGTGCAAGGGGAGAAGTGAATTCTTCATAATACACTTTCTCAGGCTCTTCTTTAAGATTCAAATCCCTATGGCAACTTTTAGCCTTTATTGATGTTCCATCAGAGTTATTTCATCTTTTGTATCACACTATTGATTCTCTTCATCCCAACACCTGGCACTTCATAATCCATCATCCCAAAATGTGCAGTAGCACAAATGGAGGCCAGGAAAGCAAAAACATTTACAGCTTCAGTAATTTGAGGACTGTAAATATACTGCATTTCAGTAGGTCTTCTCTCATGGAAAAGAAAGGTAGAAAAACCTCACTTTCATGATCTCATTTATTATCTCATTCATCCTCCATGTTAATGAAGCTGTCCTCTTAATTTGGAGTGTGTCCTTCTCTTTTTGAAGGCAAAACCAACACTTCTTACCTAAAGAAACAAAACCAAACAAAAATTGCTTTATAAGCTTTTGACAGGATTTGTTTTGGAAAGACTTTCCATCAAGTATTTTGCATGTTCTATTTGCTAAAGTGGTGAGTCAGTGTAGCAAAAGCACCAGGGATCCTATCCACAGAAAACAGTAAGGAACAGAATCTGTGTTCAAATGCTTAAGTACATGTCCCACAAAGAACCACTAAATGATACCTGCATGCTAAGGCTCAGACGTGAGTGGCACAGGACATGACTGCTAACAGGAGGCAGCTACCACTTTGCAGCAGAAAAATTAGACCTATAAGAAACTAATTGCCTGGTGAGGAGTTCAAGGAGTTTAATTCCCACCAAAGTCAATGAGACCTGAGGATGCTCAAATATCAGAAAGAGCTGCACAGCCCAATTCAGGATCGGCTCCTCGGAAAGCAATTTAGTGAAAGTGAGATTGCTTCACCAGTCCAATTATTTTCCTATGGAACTTAGTTCAAATTGTAAATCTAATTCTTTATGTGGCACATCCATGGAGCAGTCTCAGAATTTTAAGTGTAATATATCCTAAACCTGAAATTCTCTCCTCTCTGCTCCCTTCACTCTTCCTTCCCACTGCTAGCCTCCTCTGCCAATCCATCCTGGAGATTATTGTTTCAAACGCTCACTACAGCATCATAAAGACTACCAGACAGGTCCTTCTTCCACCTGGGAATGCGGGGAGGAGGTGCTGTGTGTGCAAGGCTGTTCTACAGCAGAGTTTCCAACATTGTAGCCAGAGCCCAGGGAACGGCTTTTCCTAAGGGCAGAAGGGAGCATCCCAGTCCGCCTGTGCAGACCCACACAGTGCCTGTAACAGCTCATAGTTCCCTTACTAATAACAGCAGAGCTTTTTAAAATAGGCCAAAAATTGCAGAGTAGCTTAGCTCCTTCTCTACCTACCTAAGTGACAGGGCAATCTCTTCTCCAGCTCGCAGCCAGCACTTAGCCACACTACAAACAAGAGAAAGTTTTAGCCCTAAACTTTAAGCTGTTTCTATCAAGAGTCCAGGCCACAGCTGATCCTCACATATATTTACATGGAAGATGGCAATGCTCCCTCCCAGCACCTATACACACAGAGCAGTATGGTAAGTAGATGGGACCAGTTTAGACACTACAGTTGAAGCATCTAGTGCACCAGGGGGGGTCAGAAAAGCAACATCCTTCCCTCTCTGTATCTCAAGTATCCTTGAAAAAAGTGATTCTGCACAGTCATACCACAGGGCAACACTGATACCTTTAAACCACTGTGTCTGACTAATTGATTCATCAATGATATTTAATCCAAATTTCTCCAACACTTAAAGAATTTCCATCAGGCTCAGGTTGTAGCAGCATAACACACTTCAGCAACCACCATTAGAGACTAACTCAACAAAAGGATTGAGCACATTCTTCGCAGGAGAATCCCATACCTAGTGTCTCCAAGAGCTAGTTCCCAAGTTTGGACAATAAAAATATTTCCAGAGGACTTGATGAAACACCTATTTGAGATAATTTCTTCTTCTTCCAACTAGCAAGGCCTTCAAAACCATTCTCACAGTGGCCAAGCTATGCAAGCCTGGTTCTTAGGCCAAGAACAACCTTCTAGAACACAAGTTTCTTGTGCAAAGGGAAACCTCCAGAGCAGCTCTGTTAAACAGGTAATGTTCTCACTCCATTAGTCATGGCACAGTATTATGCTCTGGAATTCATTCACCATTAGCTGCCTCTTGTTGAACGGTATGGACATGTGTATGAAGAATTGATTTGGAAATTTTACACAAATAATAAAACAAAACAGAAAAACTGCAATAAGATAACCAAGTGCTTAACTTTTCAAATCACATGATCTCATTGACTTCTAAAATACATACCCCACTATCACCAGCTGGCAGTTCAAGTCGTACACTTAGTTCAAAATACCAGATACTTTCTGATGGAAAGGAACAGAATAATCTGGCTCCTTTGTTCATATGAGGTAAATGCCCTGAGCCCCCACCTCCAACTGCACTGATGCTGCTGGGTATGGACAGCCAAGTTTTTGTCCTAAAGAGAAGCACAATTTCCCAACCAGTACGCTACCTTGTTCTTTTTTGCTGAAATAAAGAAATCAGCTCCTACTGGTTTTAATTAGCCCCTTATTTTTCTGTGCTCATGTTGTCTCTGACAATTGCAATTAACAGATATGCCAAAAGTGCAAGAAAGCTCAGATTGGACAATTCCAGAGTAGCTTGCTGATAATGGAACATCACGTCATCCCTGATTATAATTTTCTTTCTCTATGCCCTCCTTTAATCTGTAAGTGATGTCATTTTAGACCTAATTCAGTATTTTCAAACTGTCCCATCACAAATTATATTCCATGCTCCTGAAACTGTACCTCTGTTACTTGGATGTCACCTGTACTGCCCTCATTCTCACATACTCCAGCTGGATTTCTCTACTAATACCTGATGTTACATATCACAACAGTTTTTCCAAAGTGTAGGCTAGAGGCTATAAGCTCTAAAAGCAACATTCTGTTACTTTTTTTTATTTAAACAGTAAGGCAAAAGGAGTGAGTTGCAAAATTGCTAACAATCTGGGTAAAAATATTCTGCTAAGCAATGAGTTTATGAAAATATATTGCTTCAGGGGGAAAAAAATGTGAATTTGACAAATAGCCTAAGATAGCATCAGCCAAAGAAATGAAGAAACCAGAAAAGACTAAACTTTTTCTAAACTTTGGAAGCAAACATATTTTGAGTATTTGTTTCAAAACACTGTTTGCAATTAAAACTAAAATTCAATTGGAAATCGACTGATTTTTATTAAAGCCAGTAGAAAAGGACCGAATAAATTGAAACTTAGAAAATTGCTTCATTTTAGCTTTAGTCAACTAAACCAAGTCATTTTAGTCAACTAAAACCAAGACTTGCTTCCAGTTTCTCCATTCAATGGCCAAGCAAAAAAAATTTCATTATTTTTACAACCATAAGTATGTGGGATCAAAAGTGCTGACACTGCTTAAATAAAACATCTGTAGAATTTTTGTCTCTCAGAAAAGACAGAAAGTATGAGAAAACTCATGGGACTGCCTGTTCTGTTGGCAAAACCTGTCTGGACATCCCACGGGAACAGCTCTGAGTAGTGTGAATGGCTCTAAATGTGCTAACCCAGCAAGTACAACAAAGACAGAATGCCTACAAAAACCAGTGTTAATACTGGCAACTGCTATCAGAAACATTTTTCCAATCTTTTGAACACTTCCAAGGTGGCTGAGCATCTTTGCAACATAAAGCTGAAGACCTATTCCAGCTGCTGGCAGCAGCAACTCCCAGTCACCAGACCCCATTCTGCTTCTCCTGATGTTGATTTCCAAATTGCCATGGACTTCAATGGAAGCAGAATGCAATCATCTAAATTTCCTGCTTAAGCCTCTGCTTCAGGTGGCAGTTTGCAAACAGCCTTCAGCTTTTACTACAGAAAGCCACATTTGTAGTAAATCAATAACCATTCTAGGGATCCATAAAAGCAGGCAAGACAGCACTGGAAGAACAGGAGCATATTAGCAGCTCAAACTACTTCTCTTCCTCAAATACAACCTTAATTGACTTTTCCAAGGTATGGAATAACACACGAGAAACTGGCTGAAGATTCATAACTAAAAGACAAAAAAGCTGCCCTTTTGGCAAAATGGAAAGATCACATTCTCACGATTTCACAGATATGGGAAACACATTTTGTGTTCTCGTCTCAACTGTTCCTTGCAATGGAAGGCAAGTTTATAAAGAACAGTCCCTCTCATCTGACCACAAAAATCTATTTTGGCTCCACCAGAAAGGGCAAGCTTTCATTTGAAAGCTCATGATTGTTACTAAAAGGCAACTTATTGGCTATTCAAAGTCTGAGAAGTTATTCTTCCTGCTAGAAATGACCAGTTTGGAGCCATGCATATTCATAAGAAAACAACTATTGTACAGCAATTGCCACCAAAAAAAAAAAAAACAAAAAACAAACAAACAAAAAAAAAAAACTCCCCAAAAAAAACCACCCCACTTTATGACGCATTGGGACACAAACTTTTACATAATAGGCTACTAATTTCAGGGTTTCTTCACAATATGGTTTCGTATCTTGCTTAAATGATAGATCAGTGGTTTGAAGTACTGGATACGGGCTTGACAACTAGGACTGGTCCCAAACCCTGCCAGAGGCTGTTTGAACAAATTACATCTCTTTTGGGTAACATGCTTCTTTTTTCCTACATAACTCTTCAGAACAGTGAAGTCTTTATGTGTTCATACTTTATACATTGGTGAGGGTTGGTCTCTTCTCCCAAGTAACAAGAAACAGGATAAGAGGAAATGGCCCCAAGTTGCACCAGAGGAGGTTTAGATAGAATATTTGGGCAATTTCTCCACTAAAAGGGTTGTCAAGCACTGGAAGAGTCTGCCCAGGGAAGTGGTTGACTCACTACCCATAAGAATATTTAAAAGCCATGTAGATGTGGCACTTAAGTTAATGGCTGGACTCAATGTCCTAAAAGGTCTTTCCTAACCTAAATGATCCCATGATTCTATGGTTCTATCTATTGCAACTGGCCCTGATACAAGCGCACAGAGCAGCCACAAGGTATGATATATGTATTTTATAATTTCTGTGTCAAATAGGTCTCACAAACACCTGCAACAACATATCTTCTTGCATTTGCCAGTGTGGTGGCAGAAGATAAGCTTGATATCAATTATACCAGTCAGTATCAAGTAAGAACAGCAGCTGACATTTTAATATCCATCATTGGATGCAATACAAATGAACAAAACACTTTCCTCGGTTGTAATCACAAAACTAGCTAAATGCTATAAGTATTTGGAAGTAATATTGCTTTCATCATACTTTAACACCGAGAAAGTATATTCACCACTGTTAAAATCTTCTCTTGCCTTTTGCTGGAACATCAGTTGCTGGCTTTAAAACAGGCTTTTCCCCTCTTGGTGATAATTAAAAACAAACTCAGACCATTCGTCAGCTGTCACACCAACCAGGACAATCGAAATACCAAATATTTGCACACCCAATCACAGCTTTGTTCCTGTAGCCAAGGCGCTCTGTAAAACCCAAACATGTTTTCCTTTTGTCTAGAATTTGTTCTGGGCCCACATCCCTAAACCACTAATAAATTATTGCTTACACTATTGCGCCAGTGTTCCCCTTGTGCCACACCAGGCAACAAAAGCAGAAATAAGCGCATTTGTCAAAATAGCAGTAACCACTTCCACATTCTTTGGAGCAAGTAATGTATCAAAGGAGAACAGATGCTGCTGTATTTTTGTCCCAATACCAGCATTCTCTGTGCTCCTTCAGCTCACACTCAGGGCTGCACAGTACATCCACACTACCCTATATTGCATATCATCTTCCCATCCACTGCTTTTTGCCAGCAGACACATTAATGAACCAAACAAATCACTGAAAATGGGCTGAATAACAGGAGATAGTGAGCTGGCTTTAGATTTTGATTGTCTTAAATGGCTTCTTTAGGTTGGTCATTTATGCAAGAGAAAATAGCCTTCAAACAAAGGCTTTTACACTAATGGCATTGACCTCTGAAAAGGAGGAGCCAGGACAGACAGACCCCAGAACAGAATCAGCACTTGAACAAGTTTGTGGGTGTTTTTGCTTACAGCTAAAAAGTACATTGGTGAACAATACGGTTTTCCAGGTGCACAGTCCCATGTCTGGTTCTGTCTGAGCACACGCGGCTTTTCAAGACAATACACATGGAATTCTTACTCTTTTTCTGTCATTTCTGTGTTGCTTTACCAAGATTTTATTAACAAGCCACATAGAAAATGCAGGCATTAAGAAAACTCCAGAGGCTAGCACACAACACTATGATTCAAGCATTCTGATCTGTTTAAAAAAGAGTTGAACACTACTGGTTTTATAAAAGTAATTGTTTTAAAAGCTTTCATAGCATACACAAGGTTCTTCCTGTGCACCATTTTATTAAGTTCCCATTTTAGTGACTAGGTTTTCCCATCTTTCAACCCTGCCAAAGCTCCCATTCTCCATCCAGGATGAAAGGGTAGCTTGTCATCTTGAAAGCAAGAGTAACAAAAAAACCCTGTCCTTTTTGTTTTGTATGCACAGGGCTGAGATTCCACTCTACTCCATTGAGGGAATAAAGAAATCACAGTGCAGCGTAAATGTCTGGGGCTGGGAGGAGCACTTTACAATAGGAGATGGTTGCATTACATGGTGACACAAGTTCAAAAACTCGACATGCCTCTAGTGCAGGAAAAGGAATGCCACTTCAGAAACTTGGAATGATTCCCAACTGTTAAGATCTTATTTACTATTTGAACAAGTCAGCTTCTGGTGTAAGATATCAGCACCTTCTGTATTTGCATTGCAGTAAGAATTACAGAGCAGCAATGCATACTCTTTAGCCAGATCTAAAGAAAAGTGGGTATTGCAACAAAACTAGATACCTTTCATGCCTTGTTTTTTATTCCTTAAAGTCATCATACTGACTTTCTCAGAGGCTGCATCCAATTTCTTGGGGAGCATGAGGGGATGGTGTCTACCATGACCCAAAATGCTAACACAAAATCAAGGCTTTTGTCTAATTTTATCACCCAGACTAACAATGTAAATGATCCCATTTATGCCTCCACATAGTGAAACAGAGGACCAATAACTGTCAGTTGTCAAAATTGTTTTCTTACCTGAGACCCCTAGTACGGCTATGAAATAAAGGCCACCGAGCCCTATCAAAGTCAACACAACACTTTTCCTGTGTACATCCTGCCCCTGGACAATGCTCACTCCTGCTCAGCCTTGCTCCTCTCCTCATTCCCAGTGAGCTGTTTTATCTTTTTTTAGCTGTGTTTCATCTTTTTTTTATCCCCAGCTGAAATTCAACATATGTTACAAACCTCTGTGATTAATGCATGGACAACCAGGAAAGTGAAAGAACAAAGCAGGATCTCTAGGGTGTCAAAATGTGCAAATTCTATTGCAGTCCGAAAAGGGGGAAAATGAAATGAAAATAATGATTTGCATCTATGAGTATTTGCAAAATAAAAAGCCAAAATATAGGTAATGATTATTAACATCATTAAGTTGAGCTAAGTAGAGCTAGACTGCAGTCCATCCCTAGATAATTTAAAGTCGGTTGAAGGAGGAACTGACTGGGCACAAAATTTAGAATCCATTTTGCAAGGATTTATAACCTCAAAGGAATACACAAAATAAAAATTTGCTAACCTTGGGCCTACCCTAAACCCTTAGAGCCATAGGTATGGCTCAATATTCAGAGGCACAGACGTAATCTTCTAATCCTGTACACCAAATTGCTCTGAGGACCTTATTCTTTCACCAGTCTGACCAGGTACCATTCCCTATGGACCACGGTAAATGCCAAAATTTCCCTTAGTGCCACATCTACCTATAAATTACACATAATCAGAAAGAATATAAAAGAAGGGTAAAGTACTTGCATGCTTTTTCAGGGTTCTGCACCAGCACAGATATTCGTCAGAGCAGGAGAGAGAGCAAGAACAATCTTTTGATCTTTGAAATCAATTATGATCTGTTATATAAACCTCATCCATTGAAGTCTTCTAGATTTCCCTTCCTTTATTAAAAAAGTTCTTCAGAACTCAATAAATACAAATAGTCTTCCTACAAAAATTTATAAACCCTCTGATTGGTCAGTGTGTCTGGAAAAGGTTCTCTACATTAATCAACATTTACCTACAGAAGTCTACCATTGAAGTAACAGAAAATTTTATAGCTAAATTCACCTATGGTAGAGTTTGATTAACCCATATTTCCTTATAAATATTATCTATTATAAAATTATCTACTAAATTCGAAAGGAAGGTCTAAATATCTGCTGAATGAATATCAGTCTCAAGGGTTTTCTACTGCTTTTAGAGGAATGCTTCTCAGTTATAATACATTTTTTTAGACTTGTAGATATTTCCGACCAAACTGACCCCTTTGGAGAGTAACAAGGAATGCCTCCCTTGTAGGCATGAAAAGGAAATATATTCCATCTCATTCCTCTTGAACTGTTACAGTTAGAAAGGAATATGTGCTTAAATATCTGAAGCACAAAATGAAATCTGAAGTCCTAGAATGAACTTTGTATCTCACTACACATGAAGGAGCAGGATTTCCTCCCACAAATATTTTTGACACCATTCACAACATCACACAAGTATAAAGACAGCTTAATTGGGCAGATGCAAGTTATACACTTTTTCTGTGCCATTAATAATTGATTTTTTCTGAACATTTCTGAAATTTCTTATCAAGCAACAGCAAGGAAGGGCAGTTTTATGTGAAGAATGCACAATTTAGGGCCCAGACCTTTTTTTCTCTATCTGCAAATTCAGTGTTTACCTTCAGTTCCTGAAAGAAATGTTTGATGCAGTGGGAGAGAACTGCAGCTCCTCTCTCCTCCTACTGAAGTTGGTGATAGGAAACAGAAGAGTACTAACATAATAAGTAGATACTAATTTAAGTGGACACAAGCTTAAGATTTATTGACCTGAGAGCAAGAGGTCAATATTTATTTAGAGAACAATAAATCTTTATACTTCGTTCTAACAGATGTTAATCCAATGTATTATTAAATCCATCCCATTAAAGCTAATTAGACTGTGTATCCTCGTGAGCCTTGTTGCCAATAGTCATTAGTATTGCATGGGTCGTTATTACTGTGCTTTGATAATTAAATCACATAATATACAATAAATTAAACATACGGGGATAGAAATACTTATTTTTCTCTACTATGGCTATATTGTTGTACATTTCATTAGGTTCTTCTTTCATGCTGCTGTAGACCTTCCTTACATTCTTCTGCCAGGACCAGCACAGTTAAGGGATCAAAAGCTCTGTTTGAACTACACCATTTTTTAAACCTTTTCATTTGTCTTTAAAACCTGATGCTCTTAAAGCTGCATCCATCTACTCGTCATGCACTAGGCAGGTAAGAAGTAGAGACACAAATCAGTAAGTAGCTGCTCTTAAGGAAAAGAAAAAGAGAAAAGGAAAAGAAGCCATACTCCTATGTGAAAAATTCTTTCTGTTTTGTAGTTTTACAGTGCTTTCCATCCTCACATTTCAATATACTTCTTAGATAAGAAGACATACTATTATCTCCACCTCAATCTCTGAAAGGAACTGTGTCACACAGAAAGGAAATAATGACTGAGATCTTAATCACAATTCTGTGCCAAGGCTAGACATCACTCAGGTACATCAGTGAGCAGGACAGGGTATTTTTCGTGCAAATTTGCCTTGCAAATACTCTTGCAGAATACACGGAGACTCATCCCATTTGGGTCAAAGAGATTTCCTTCCTGGAGGAACCTCAGCTGAGCTGCAGCAGCAGGATGCAGTGCAGTGCAGATGCCAGCTCCTCCAGTGTTAGCATTCCAAGAACTCGCAGTGCACACCCAGGGCTGCTGACTGGGGTGAGCTCCACTGTTGGCGTAAGGAGGGATCACAGAAAATCAAATCCTGGTCACTCCATCTTCCTTATACCACACACATCAGCAACACAGACTCCCATTTCCCAAGCTCCAGCTCTGTATATTGACTTAGATTGATCTTTGACAGTATTTTTCCTTCAGGACCCACACTGTTTACAGACTGTAGTTGGTTATTTTTGTAAGAGCCTCACACACAAGGGGAGCAACAGCTTGAGGGGAAGTGTTAGGCGCATTGAACTACACAACGTGTTACCCAGAGACACAGCCTCCAGTACTGAGGATAAAATATGGAAAGTAGGATTCTATTCCCATCATTTTGGCAGCCTAAAGGTTAGATATCTATCCTATGCTAGCTATCTAGGCTTTGCCTTTAATTAAGGGAGAAAAACAGGCACCTCGAGAGTGATTCATCTCATCCTAGAGAAAGACAGGCCCTAAGATAGGCTCAATTCGGAAAAGCTTCTCTCCTCCTCCATGGGCTTCAGTGGAAGACTTCTGTCTAAGCTTCAGCTGGCTAAAGCAAGGTAAGATGAAGTCCATGCAGACAGTTTATCTTGAATTAAAGACATCTAAATCCCATGTTCCTCTGCTGTTTCTAACTGCTGGATTGCCCCAAAAGCCACACTGGACACAGTGCAGAGGGAGAATATCCAGAGCAAAAGCAGAATCAATGCGAACAAAGTGCTCCTCCATGACCATAACATAACATAACATATATGAAGTCAATGTCAAAGAAACAACAACATGCAAAGGAATCCTAAAAACCCGATCAGCAAAAATGGAGAACATCACATTGATTACTCCTCTGACTATCTGAAGAGGATAATTACCCCTAGCATGAAACACAAAGAGAAATAAATTTAAAACTGTCACAGGAATTCTAGGTGAGGGGTACAGTACGTCTTATGGGGTGCAGAAGGAAGAAAATTCTGGGACTGTAGAAAATACATTATGCAATGCTTAGGTGAAGCACCAAAGGAGTGGACAGAGAGAGGTCAGGAGGGAAGGGGGAAGTTGGGGAAAACCCCATGCAGCACTACAGGCTTGGGGCATAGTGGCTGGGAAGCAACTCACTGGGAAAGGACCTGGGGGTGCTGGCTGACAGCAGCTCAACACGAGCCAGGTGTGCCCAAGTGGCCAAGAAGGCCAATGGCATCCTGGCCTGTATCAGCAATAGTGTGGCCAGCAGGACCAGGACAGGGATTGTCCCCTTGTGCTCAGCACTGGTGAGGGCACATCTCAAATCCTGTGTCCAGTTTTGGGACCCTCACTGCAGGAAAGACTCCAGAGAAGGGCAATGGAGCTGGGGAAGGATCTGGAGGGTAAACCCTATGAGAAGCAGCTGAAAGAGTTGGGGTTGTTTAATAGAGAGAAAAGGAGGCTCAGAGAGCACCTTCTCACTCTCCACAACTACCTGAAAGGAGGGTGTAGACAGATGGGGGAGCAGCCTCTTCTCCCAGGCAACCACTGACAACACAAGCAGAAATGGCCTCAAGCTGCACCAGGGGAGGTTCAGGTTGGAGTTCAAGAGCAATTATTTCACAGAAAGGGCTGTTAAACATTGGAATGGATTGGCCAGGGAGGTGGTGGAGTCACCATCCCTGGAGGTGTTCAAGGAACAACTGGATGTGACAGTTCCATGATCCAGTTGACAAGGTGGTGGTCAGTGCAAGGTTGGCCTCGATCTCAGAGGTTGAACACAATACTAGAGAGGGAGGAATGTGCATGTATTTCAAGACTTCAGACCTTACCAGCTGAAGAGAATATGGTTATTTGTAGTGTCCATGTCTGAATGACATGATTTTAGATGCGTTCATGGGCATACTGGTGAAGACACTGCTCTCTGTGCTGATCTGTGGAGCCAGCTGTGTGTATATCATGTATTGTGTGTGTGTGTGTGTGTGTGCGTGCACACACATGCGCACACGTGCACCTCTTGGAATTTGTGTACTCACTGGACTTGAGGAGAGGGAACCACAGTGGCCTCACAACTATTGGGCTGGAAAAGGAGGAATGTCGCTGGATCCCAAAGCAGCCACCTTCTGACATTGTACTGAATTGCCACTGCTCCAAAGTCTTTTCTGTGGTTGATAACCCAAACCAAGTTTTCTACAACTCTGTGATTTTCACTGAAATGGTAGGGACCTATGCTTTGAATAATTTTCTATGTATAAGAAATCATTTGCATTTTATCCCAGGAGCATCCCATTGGTCCCACAAATGCACACTAATCATTAGAAAACTCTGGGGTGGAGCTTCATCTGGCATGAACATGAAATGGAACTCCAGACTAGAATTAAATCCACATATGTTTTTACCTCATTATTCTTTCATATGTTAAGTTCTCTAACATCAAAAACTTAAAATGCACAGAATGAGGCAATGTCATGTTTGCATTTCTGATGCTGTTTGAGCAAGAGCCATCTTTAACCAAGAACAGTTGTGAGAACACATGCTAAAACCACCCTAAGGGTGTGCCTCAGCTCTCTTGATGCTATTTCCCTTCTATGTTTGGAGCCAGTTTTTTAAATTTAGCACATATAAATTCCTTTGGTGCACTGCTGCCAAGCTGGCCATGTGCACATGCAAAGATCAATTTTTCCTGTAAGCACAGATTATTTGCATGCATATGTTACATATATGTGTACATGCATCTGTGTAGGAATGATTTAGGATGAAAGTCAGGGTCGCAGTGGAGTCCTTCAAAAAACACACACACAAAAACAAGCCAAAGGAAAAGCTCCATCTTGTACATGGTACAGCTCTCCAACAGGCTACAGAGCAAATGACTCTCACATCTAGCATGACTATAGGCTACTGCCCTCCTACAAGCTTCAAACTGTTGTTATTTTACTTCCCTCAGATGATTCTCATTATAACTAGGATGAGTGCTGAGTTAAAAAGTCAGTGTATGAATCATATCATCAACTCAGTTGTCTGGAATTTTGCTTTTCCATGCATTTCCTCATTGCTACACGGATCACCAGTGTAAAACACGTTGTAGCTGCATCGAATTTCCTTTCACTCTTTTAACCCTAAAATTGCCTGTGAGCAGATACTTATATATTGCTATCCAGCTTCCTAACCACTGATGATCTGTGCCTTCACTGCTTGCCTCACAAAAGTCATAAAGAGTTGCAAATATTTACACTAAGGTTAAATCCAAGGGGTATCTTTCTATCCAGCTTCCGGGATAAGGCCCTTGCACTAAGCGCCGGTGTCCTGCCCAGAAAAGAAAAAGAAGGAAAAAAAAAAAAAAAGGAAATTAAAAGAAAAAGAAAATTTAAAAAAAAAAATAAAAAAAAAAACAACCCAGATGTTCAGTTTAAGCCTAATTTAAGCCATACCATTGCTCCATGCACCATCAGGTCTCATCCATCTATCTTTCCATACATGAAGGTTCTTCCACAGCACTGCATCTTTTGCCATAGCCATGACTCAGGGCACCTCCTCCTACACTGGAGCAGAATGAGGGCTGTTTCCACCAGGTTTTAACCTTGCCAGAGGAAGGATGTATGCATGTGAGTGGCTCTGAGCACTAGTCACAAGACAGGCTTCTGCTTCCTTACAGATTTTCACAGAGAACAAAAAATAAATGTTCCCTGCTATTAGCATTTACTGTTCACATGATAGTCTCCTTCTTTTAGCTGCTTATTTGAACTATAATAGCTATAGTACAGCCCAGTGTGTTGTACAACATCTTACTGTCCCCTGTGTTATGCATTCCCTTTCTACTGTCTAAACATTGCACCATTGATAATTTCTACCTGCAATCACTCTGCACAGTACTGTTCTAGGTTTCCCTTTGTCGCTGATTTCCCCTGTCTATCTAGGACCATCTATCAGCCTCCATTCCTGAATATTATACCTTGGCTTTCTCAGTAAAAGAATATTTTTTGACTGATACTCTTCAGTGAAACTTGTTTTTCCGGTTACAGAATCCAAAACACATCCGGCATTCTTTCCCTTTGAAGCCAGTGGTAATCTCAAAGTACAGGACTAGAGGTTTTATACTTTCAGGGTGGGCAGTACAAAAATGGTTTCTCCTTTTTTTTTAATCTTATAAAAAACTGTAATCATGTTTTGAGAGTATTGCCCCCCCTTTTTCATTACTACCTTCTATTAACCAATGGTAATTGATCAGTACATTCAGAGACTGAAGCTTCAGTCCACAGCAATTATTTTAAGAATTGGTATATTTGAATTCCTGTATTGTGGAAACAACACTAACCCCAGCTTGAAGTTATGGAATATTTGATTCATGTTTCACTATTGGACAGACAAAAGCACTTCCTATGCATTTATCAAGCAACAGACTCAAAAAATCACAGCTACAACACAACATATTAATTTAACAGCACCTCTGCCTTAATCTTTAAGATGATTCTACTGAATAGATTAATCATTCATGGGCAGAGAGAAAAGTTTAAAAGATTGGCAGGAAAAACTGCCAGTCTTGTGCTTGCATTTTCCACTGTCAGCTGTGATTTTGGGAAGGAGAGAACACAACTTGGGCTGCTTTTGATCACCATCTAGTGCATGAATTAAAGAACTGCAGAGGTTTAAGGAGTGACATACCGATTTGAAGTTAAGCGGCAGAAGGATTAATAGATCTTTTCATCATTTCTAGAGGACCTCAGATAGGCTTAGTGAACTTGAAAAACAGGAATTTCCAGACGCCCCTAGCTGTCTGATGAAAGTCAGATGTTTCATGAAAATACCATTTTTTAGTAGTCTGTGACTATGATGGTCTAGAGATACAAAGAAAGCAAGATCTGCATAGTGAAATACTGTTTTTTTCAGTCCAAGTTACTTAGTGAGAAAGAGCAACACGGTTTTAAGCAAGGAGTCTTTTCATCAAGTCTCTTCCAGGTGTCTAAATGCTACATTCATTTCATTGTTTTCTGATTTTTTTGTCAAGATAGTCAGAAATACTATTTGCAAAAATTCTTCACTTACAAAATTTAAGTGTGTGTATTGTTGTAACTAAAGCCCACATTCTGATTGCACTTCAACATTTATCCATGCAATGCGGACTTCAAGGCTGGTAAATCAGTAGGACATCCGGACAGAGGAAGACCATCTGCACCACTGGGGATGTAAGTTCCTGGCAGCTTTAGGTTTTGATCATTGCAGATGACTCAGGACAACTTGGACTATGCTTTTCAACAGCACTGGACAACCAAGGGCATTTCTTGGATAAAAGACTTGCCTTTCAGAAATGATACTATGATTCCACACACAGAAACTCATCATATTCACCCTCACGAACTTACTTATAAAGACCAAAATAAATCAGAAAACATGTCTTTACTAAAACAGGTTCATACCTTCACATTAAATATGAACTGTGAATTTTCATTAAAGATTAGCAGGAGTTTCAGGAAACACTTGGAAGAAGCCTTTGCCTGTAGACAGCAGAACAGCTTTCTTTTTAAGGGGAAAAATGTTTCTTTTCCCCCCATTTTCATAGAAGGCCAGGTGAAGGAGCAGTCAAAGATACTTCAACACCATGACTTACCAGTAGCCTATAGTCATTGTTATACAACATCGACCCATGCTAATAACCTCACACAGCAATTAGCCAGAAGTAATGTCTGTAGGTATCCCTTCACATCTGAAATTCAGACCACCAGCTGAACTGTCAGGGAAAAACAAACAACCAACAGCGCTCAACTGCTGTTAAAAATTTGTACTAATGTCTCAAATATTACTGTGTTCAGGCTCCATACAGGGCACTCAAATGTCTAGGAATAACTGTAAAATCCTTACAAGCTTTATATTTTATTAGACGTTGATCTCTCAACGATAATTATTCAACATACCTTATCCAAGGTAACTTTTTAGTCTAAGTCTTGCAAGTCAATACATAATTTTATACAAAGGATTGAAGGGGGAGAAAAAAGTGAAAATAAATGAGAGAAAAAGCTAGTGCTGTCAGGAAAGTAGGAGACAATTGATGCTTGCTAGTTTGTTCTTTAACAGCACGTGCCTTCAGAACAGAGCTTGCAGTGTTACTGAGGAAATTATGTTTATTTAAGAACTGGAAGACATTTTCTTGTCCTCCTCAAACACAGGGTTTTTTCTGTGACTGCGCCGAAGAGACATTAACAGCCTGAGCACTAATTAGCAGTTCCAACACATTACTGTTGTTCTGGTGCCCCCCGATGGTTACCTGGCTCTACTACTACCTGTGGCTTAAAATCCTCCTGGAAAAGCAGCGCTCCAGAGGTGACCCCCAAGTGCACGTGTAGCTCTTCAGCCGGCTCGATCCGAGACCTGAGCCCTGACACAGCTACAGACACAGCAGAATTCCCGTCCTTGAGATCTAGAGCAGGTCCTCCAGCCGGGTCCTAACCACCATCCCTAACGACTTCCAGCAGAGCACTTTGGCAGCTTCGGCAGTGAGTCCTCCAGGTCAACACAACTGCCTCATAGCTACTGCTGATTGTGGAAAACAACCTGATTCACAAGAACAAATGCTATACAGAATAGTTCGGGTTGACCTTTCAAGGTCATCCAGTCCAACAACCCTGCAACGAGCAAGACGTCAACGACCAGGTTGTGCAAAGCCCCATCCAGCCTGACCCTGGATCTTTCCAGGGACGGGACATCTGTAGAAATCTGTGTGATATTAATCAAAGTGAGGCTTCATTCAAGCAGGCAAGACATATGGATACCCACCACTGCCTGTGCCTTACCTTCCTTCCGCAGCAGCCACTGCATCCCATTACCACACACACTGACCCATCACATCCACAGACCCTAATTCATACAACAATCAGTTTTGCAAACCCTGTCCCAACTCACCAGAGGGGTGGTGCAGACCCAGCATGATACATCTTCATTTCCAACCATATTGCGGCACAAAGAAATTGCTCACTGGTCTATAAATCAGCACTTCCCCCCTGCAAACTCATCACAACCTGACTATATTCACTGAAGCCTAAGGAAAAGGATGGTCACAATCACAAAGACTGTTTTAAAAGACTTAATTTCCAAAAAACTTCAGGTGGAAAAGATAGATGAAGGCTTAAAGCACTTTAAGAAGAGATTAGAGGGCCAAAAGCTGCAATCCTTCAATCAAGAAAGAAGACAGCTTTATCTAAAAGCTCATCTCGGTTTATTGGCAAAAGGAAGATAGCAAAGCAATATTTAACAGGTAGAAAGAGGGAAGCAGATCAGATAGCAATCAATACAAATGTGACAGGAAGAAAATTTATCAAAAGGAAAAGAAAACCTTGATTGACAGGACTAAGGAAAGAAGAAACTGTTTACGTTAGGGATGACTGAAGCCCTACCCATGGTCAAATCATTTAAAATGCAGGCAAGGCAGAAACATTCAATAATTTTTTTTTTTCTGCTGGGAGGGATTCCTACCACAAATCTGATGAGCTTTCCAAGCCACCAGCAGCTATCATGATGTTAAAGATCTATTGAAGTCAAATTTTTAGGTCTATAGGCCTGGATGTCTTATTACCTAAGATTACAAACAGCTCACTGAAGCTGTGGATAATTTTTTAGGATACTGTGGAAATTTCAAAAAACAATAATAAGGAGATAGACCTAGTGAAATAAGGTTGCTTAAGTAAATATGAACCTAAAGTTAAAAAAGAAAAACTCATCCTAGATTTAATTTATAATGAGTTATAGGATAAGAATACATAGAAATTCTAAAATTGATAGAAATAAATTAAAAATGCAGTCTTTTGTGTTCAGTTATATTTATATCTTTGCCAAGCACCATTTTTTTGGGTCAGCCCACCTTCATTATTTTGCTGATATTCCAAGTTTTCTTGATGATTTATTTGCACTTAGAGCATTAATAGGAAAGCCTTACACAAGCCATTTAAATGAAAAATAGCAGGAACAATTCACACAGGAACAGCACAAAAAAATGAGGACCACACAATAGCAATACAGTAGAACAACGCAAGATTTGAATAACTACCATATCTCCCCATGCAGGAAATATAGGGCGTCAATCAAATATTGCTGCTAGTGAGGCTCACAGAGACCAGGATTAACCTTGATGCTGATCCTCACTGTTGATTTTCTGAAAGTCAATAAATGACAGCTGATACCATTTACAAGTGAGAGACTCACAAAGGGAGAAAAATGAGAAAGACAAGTCATTGCACAGACCTGAACTGCTCGAACTCAGTCAAAAGGTAAGTTGTGCATGTAGGGAAAAAAACAGAGACAGCTCAAAATGGATGACTTTCCTAAAAACAGTGACTCTGAAAATACTGTAGCAGTCAACAATAAGATAAAATTCATATGAACTTCCAGGTCACACATCAGAAGCCCAAAATCCTTCCTGGCAAGTAACTGACTTCTCTGCAATTGTTTTCACTCTACACCCCAGCCAAAATCAGCTTTAAAAAGTTCTGTCAAGAGGCAGACTACAAAGTTTTGTAATTAGGTCATTTATGTGAATGCTTTAAAACAGCCAAGACTGCTCTTAAACAAAGATTCCCAGATCATAGGATCACTGGTTTATCTGGGATGTCAGTCTGTTTTCCATAGGCTAATGGGAAAAAAACCCCAAACCACCCAAGATGTCTTGAGAATTTATTTTGTTCTCAGATTAGTAATTTATACACACAAGAAAACTTTTTATTTCAGCATTCATCACCACTATATATATATATATATATATATTTTACAAACCGTCTCAAAGAAATACAGTAGAACAAAAAATGTAATATGATCCATGATTTTATAAACAAGTGCATAGGCATTAAGGAGACAATTTTATCTCCATGTACTGCAGTGGAAATACAGGTGCTGGCAAGCGCAGGTGCTAAGAAAGCAATACATTGTTCAGATGTTTGTTGGGTTTTTTACAATAATGAAAAATGGGAAGAATGATGATGACAGACAGAGAAATAACTCAATGTCTAATGAAGACTTAAAGACATGAACTATTTTGTTTACAAATAGAAGACTGAGAGGTGACTTGATGATAGCTTATGAGAAAAAGGGAAAAATATATTAGAGAAGGCTATTTTAGTGTGGAAAAGCATTTTTCCCACCACCATTTTGTACAGGAAAGCTAATTAGCTATTACAAGGAGGTGCCAAGGAAAGTAGTAGTTCTATCATTCCTTGATGTTTTCCAGTCAAGAATAGATGCCTTTCTAGAAGATGTGCTTACACAAAAGTCACTGGGCTACCCACAGAAGAGTCCTCAAAATACAGAGCTGGCCAAGTAGACAATGACAGTACTCTAAAACAACCACTAAACAGTTCTTTGATCAAATATTTGTGAACCAGGTATGTTTGTAATTCCTTTTTAGAGATGTTTTGTTTGCCCAATTGCCCACATCCTTTGCAACTGCACCAACATGGGAGTTTCCCACTTATGCCTGATATAGCAAAACAATCAAATATTTCCCCAGACAGGCTAAGCCAGTCACCTATGTTTCAGACTACAGTGGAAGTTTACCTTTCCTGTGAGGCAAAATAAAGACTTACTCTGTTCAGCAGCCGCTTTTTTCTGGCTGAGAAGGCAAAAAACATCTTATTTTTCATCAAATACATAGTAACTTGTGCTGTAGCGTGTGTCCATTAATTAAGGCTGAATCTCATAGATTTTATTTTCCTTCTGTCCAGCTTCCTACAAAATGACCCAAAAAATCACTATGCTATTTATCTCATGATCACTATTATTGCACTATGGTCAATTCATGGCTGTTATTTATTAAACATGTCAAACCCAGCAGAATGCTGGAAGATACTTGTTTCATTCAGAAACCACAGCGGGTACCAGCTGGCAGGGCAGAACGGTCACAATGCCACCAGAAAGATTTGTAACCAGAGGGAGCTTTATTGTGTGCTGTAGAAATGGTTCATTTAAAAAGCCACTACCAACAGACCTCACTACTACTCACTGCTCATTCATGAGATTGTAATTTAATCCACCTGCAATTCCTGATTTTCAAGTACCTTTATATCTAAAGCACTCAGAGAAGGTCCTGTTACCACACCCTCGCAGAGGGAAAGGTGCACTTAAAAAGGTGCCAAGAAATAGTGCCTTCCATTCTACATTGCAGTTTAACTACATGCAAAAGCAAGACAAATCATGCATTAACAATTAAACAACTGCAGAGAATTATTTTTGTTTGGCCATGCTCTTTACTTTTACTCTCAGTGAGACTAATCCCATGCACAGGAGCAAGGGGAGGGGCAGATATTGCCGTTACCCTAAACGTACCCTTCAGCATTGAAATACCAATTATTAGTGATGTTAATGAATATATATAACCATCATGTATCAAGCCAGTGGCTCTGCTGGGCAGTTGCCTTATCAGCCCCTAGTGCACCCTCAAATGTTCACTGCAAATGCTCACCTAAAAATCACCTCACTCATCAACCCCATTCCAACTCCCACTGTAAAACAGATCCTCTGAACTGCAAACCAAAATCCTCCCAGGGACAGGGAGCCACAGCTTGGGCAGCTGCCAGAAGGCAGCTCTAGGAGCAGCTTACAGGCACAAGGTGACAATGCAGTGAAAACACGATGGTCCTCGAGGAGCACCATTGAACACCAGGACTGAGCTGGGCTGCACGGCTGCCTCACCGCCCCAGTGCCGAGGGCTCCGGCTCAGCCAGCAGGGCCTGCACCAGCCCAGTTCTGCCACAGTCACACAATGCAGCCCCATAATACTCAGTCAAGAAAGGATCGAGGGTGTCAGTTTTGATAGGTTTCCTACAGTTTCATTCCAAGTTTTTTCCTCTGTCAGGATGCTGCAAAAGTCAACCTTCCTTCTACCACATTTACATAGGAAAAGAATTTATCCCCTGTGCAAACCACAAAGCAGCAACTCCACAAAACCCTTCTGTGACTGCTGTTTTTCTGAGGCAAAACTATACATCCTCCCCGTACCCACACAATACCACCTGTGCAGCTCCAGAGTTGCAAATTATTGTTTTCCCATCACCAGGAGACCAGTTAGGATCCTTCAGAGAGCCCCTGAGGCTTCTCATATGAAAGGAGTAAATTCAGAGCTGGCAGACAGATAGATCAGCTTCACAGACACGGAGAACAAGTTCCATGCTCCTGAGGGACCATCCTGCAGACACCCAGGGCAGAGACAAGATAGCCATGAGTCCAGTGTACTGGAGATACTCTGAAATGCTAATGTCTCTGAAGCACTGTTTTCCTCATTTGCAGAAAATTAGGAGGTGGAAGGGGCAGAAAAGGGAGTTCCCCATTGTTCCCTTGAATGTCATATAAAATAATTTAAGTCAGTGCATTAAAATATGATTACAATTTGTCATAAAAAAATAGATGATAGGGCTTTTATTCAGGTAAAAACTTAGCACAGAATGAAGCTTCTAGGGACCTCAGGACTCCAGTACTCAGACATTCCCAGAATGCTTCAATTATTGAGTTCCCCTGTGATATATACTGGGTTTCATCTTGATCCACAGGCTATTAAACATGATCTATGATACTTTCAGAAAAGCACTAGTTTGGAGTTCAACCTGTAACTCGAACTTTTTTTTCTTCTATCACTGATTATTAATGTGCATACAGCACCAAGGGAGCAGAATGAAGGGGTGCACAGATATTCAGGAGCACAGTGCCTGCTTTATGAGAAAAAAGTCTATAGGGTCACATAGAACAACTGTGTTGAGTGTCTTCAAACTCTGCTCTCTTGCTAAAAGCAGTTCCCTTCACAGGCAGCCACAAAAGGCCATTTAAAATATCAGCCAATATGTTCTAACTCCAAAATGATGCAAAGGAAGTGTAATTAGTCCCATGTAAGCAGAGGAAAATACAGGCTGTTTGGGCAAACAGGTGCTATGTAGTCAGAAATCTGAATGCATTTTTAAATGTGAGGCTGACCAAACACTTTCCCAGGGAGGTTATGGAGTGTCTCACCCTTGGAGAGATCCAAAAGCCTCCTGGACATTGTCCTGGATAACCAGCTCTTGGTGTCCCTACTTGAGCAGGGGGCTCAGATAAACCTCCAGTGTTCCCTTGTTCCCTTCAAACATCAATGCATCTGTGATTCTCTTAACAAGTGTTTTTAACAATGGAGCTACTTGAGTAATACTATATCTTATCCCATCCTCTCCCTTTCCAGTAATAATTTTCTTTTATATGATCCCAACAGGTAAATACAAACTCATATCCATCTGTGTGCATAGGAACACACATGCATTTACACTGAAACACTGCATATGGACAATTCTAAAGAGTTTCACAGTGTTGCATTACAAAACATTATTTTTTTCATTTCTATAGCAGTAATGAAAAAAATGCAATACTGTTCTGTGGGGCAACAAGACTCCAAGTAAGAAGTGTTTATTTTTGTTATGCTATTGGGAAATGATGAAAGGTACAAATAGTGATGACATTGAAGTGTTCTTAATGCAAACAAACAAACAAAATGAGAGATGATAAACTATTACATTCATTATAAATTCCCTTTGGTTTCCTATACTCAGAAAATAGTTGAATATTTGCTTTTAAAAGGTGTCATAGTTGACGTAGTTTTCAGATTAGCTTTTTCAATTCTGCCCAAACGCAGAGAGAACAATTTTCTGAGGTATGTCACCAACTGCCCGTTTAATTTCTATGAATTGCAACACTTTCATTTAGTCCCCCCAAACACTCAGCTTTCTGGAAAAAAAACTGGGATTGTTTCACCCTCTTGGTCTTTCTACAGCTTGAGAGATGCTTAACAATGGGTGCAAAGCATCTACTGCTCTGGGTAACAGGCTATTTCTATTTGAAAACAATACAAATTAAATAGTACTGGTTTTGTTCACATAGAAAAAGCAAGGAGCTCTTATGCAGTGCTTAAGTGCCCTTTAGTCAATTGAATCTGTGCAATAAAGCAGACAGTGAAGTTCCATTGTACCCCCACTGCCCCTGTTGAACTATCAGGTATAAAGTAAGACTTTTTAGAAGCTTCCTGTGTATAAACAGAAGGATTTATTATGTATGAAGCCTTTAACAATGCAAAGATTTTAAAACAGGCTTTTTTCTCTATCTGAACTGAAAGCTAGAAAGACCCTCAGGTCTAATGAGGCAGCATGCAAAAATGTTAAGATATTGGACAAGTGAAACCCATCCTTTCTCTGTAAGAAAGGAGTACACCTGCACAGAATATACACCACTGTCATAGGTGATTTGCTTTGGTACTCAAAGAACAGTCATATGAACTGCTCCTTTTCACCCTGAATTAAGTACCATATTTAACCTGTGGCCATATGGCTCCTAGTACCTGAGCCAGCTAAGGTATCGTCACAGAGTATTACATGCCGTGAGGAAAACACATCTTGCAGTCATCTCCCTGGAAGGTTTGGTCCTTTACTTTGAATCTGTGGGTCTCCTGTGATTTTATTTCCTAACAGTATTTCTCTCCACTTTGTCTATCACCCCCAGCTTCATTTCATGCCATTATGTGTATTACCACATGGAGAAATGATTGGACCCTCCATTATCCTTAAAAGGATTTCAAGCAAGAAACCACTAGTGTGAAACCTACTTCATCTCTGGAGATCTGAGCAATCTTGCTCTGCAGGTGGCTTGGGGGAGATGAAATCCTTGCTCAGCTTGAATGCAACATATGGAGCTGCAGCAGACTCCCTCCCTCCAGCTTTGATCGTTTCTGTAGGCTGAGCACCAGGGATCAATAGCGCTCAGTCCCCAGTGTGCCTTGAACACGCACAGCTCAGTGTTAAGGCTCTGACAAAAGTTGCCCTGCACTCTCATCTAGTAAACCATTCAGCATCAAAATCATTGGGATTTCTTCTCTTCTTTTTCATCCCAAAAACTGAGGTGTTGTTTTGGCAGCTGTGCAACAGTGATTTTTGCAGCCAGACATATTATTTAGGGATGTTGCATGTTGCCTATTTACCTCAATTGAAACAGGTGCCACTGACCTAAAATACATAAAGATTATGTAAAATATGTAAAGATTTCTGCATGAATGGGACTGCCCTTAACTGGACCCCAACTGGTATTACACACCCCTGAAAAGTCAGTCTGGGTAAGGGGCAATGTAGAAAGCTAGAACAGACATACCTACAACTGCCACGTCCATGTCACGAATTACCACAGTATCAGCTAGGACTATTTTAGAAAGCATGGGCTGGAAGCAGCTCCTTGCCTTATTACATCTTTGCCTTGTCCTATTACATCTACTGTAGGTTACGACACAGTCATACAGATGCTCTAGCCCCATACACCTGATATGCCAGACATCCCATGAAACGGCAAGTGTGAGATCAGGTCACTTGCACACACCATTCTGTGTGGCTGAAAGTTAGGCAACCTCACCAATGTAAAATACACACTGACGTGTTCCTAGCACCTGGGTTGAGTGCCAAGGTGAAATGGACACGGTCAAGTGCATTGATTCATGCATTGATTCCTACTTCTCCTGATGAAGACTTTACCAGTCAATTCGGGCCCTTAGACTAACACTACTACTTCAGTAATCACACAAGAATAAATATAACAAAGAACAAAGACATAAATTTGGATTTTGAGCAGATACGCAGTCAGAAACCAAAATATTCTACTTTGAATTAACAATTTTTTTAAAAGCATGTTATTTTTGTATTCTTATAACTCAGTTCTATGCAGGATACATTTAAAACAAAGTCATGTTAAATACCTTGTTTAATTAACAGCTACAGTCACTTTTGTATTGATAAGTTATATAAAACTGCAGAAAAAGACACATATTAAAAGGGAAAGTGTGCAAATCCCTCATTAATGAGGTACTGTAACACTGCTATAATTTTTCTCTGCTATTATATTATACTGTACTGTTCCTTCTCATTTATCAAAGCTTAGACCTTTCTTCCTAACAATAAAAGTCATTTATATGCAGCCAAACTACAAAAATTTTATTCATGTCCTGCTGTATATTATGCAAAATAAGAGATGTTGTTACTTTAAAAAATTAATGTGTAGTTTATTATTAAACTTCTGAACATCACCTTCTGCTGAGGAATGGTCACACTACAACATAAGTCCTGGTTATTATCATGTTACTCATTTTGTGGCTTTAATGCTTGTTTTGCCTCTCTCTCCTAAGGTCCTTTCCTGCAGCCCTGCCTCCACTGGGCCTTCTGATCTCACCTCTCCTGGAATGCTGCATTTCTGCCCCTCGAACAAAATACTGAGAATGCAGCTAAGTCCATTGAATCAGGAGGCGATTTTGCAGCTCTTCTCTCCAGAAGCCTGTGAAACAGACATCTAAAAGAGCACATTGCATGCTGAGGATTCAGTGTTAGGTTATTTTTACTTGTATTTATAAACTAAAGCAGCCAAGCAAGGATCCTGGCACCTCTTAGTTTCCCCTTCTGAATAACAAAGTCTTTCCCAAGGGTGCTTCTGACTGCAGGTTGCCTAAGTCATGATCCAGGAGCTGCCTTTCTTGTTCTCCACGTTAAAGATGGAGGAAAACCAGCCAGTTCCTCAAGTAGCTTCCTTGGGTAACTGCCTCACGTTGCACAGGGTGAATTTGAAGCTTCTGCTGACCTTGAAGGTTTCCCTGAGAAATCAAATTTCTTCAAACAATCCCTTTAGAGGTCCTATCTGATATGCTGAAATGACAACGCACCTTCCTCTGGAAGGTATAATAGAAAGATTGCTAAAGCAATCTCTTCCACCTGTAGATTTTTGTTTCTTGAAGTCCATGACAGATTTGAAGACGGCTTTAAGAGAAAGCAGAGAGGTTAAGGGATGGCACTACTGAAGTCTAGACAGACAGCATCCACAGCCTTTCCCTCATCACTAAGCAGGTCAGCTTGTCATGGAAGCCAATGGTTTAGCCAATCTAGCTCCCGTATATTTCTGTGTAAATCTTACCATTTGTCTTCCTGTCATTTGTTGTGGCCCTCCACCAAAACTTGTGTCAAACTGAGCTGCATGGTAGAGGCAGTAGGCAGGCTACTTGCTACCACAAAAATTACTCATGTAAGGAAAGTTCACAGAAGGATGTCTCTGTCATTACTCTACAAATACACATGTTAAAGTATTGTTTACTTGTTTTCTTTTTCAAGAGTAAGAAAAACTCAAAGTGTACAGGGATGCCAGCAAATCAAATAACATTTTGCACACAAATCCCATGTGGAAATACATTTGCAGCAACGTATTTGGGATCTTTCTTATGCATAAATCTGGGCTCACTGCATTTAATAGTGTGGTTATAACCTACGTAGTTTTTCTCTTGTTCTTCCAAAATGCAGAGGACAAACTATTAATCTAAACAACTGGAGGTCTTGTTTTCCCTTCCCATTCAAACCTTGTACCATAATCAATAGATATTTTGAATACATAAATTCTGCTGAATCTGGTCCTTGATTAGTTTTTTATTTATACCACAAAGGCCACAAGATTCAGGGGTTGCCAAGGCAACACCTCTTCAACCTCCTTACATTTATGCTTTGAAATGAAATCTCTCATTATACAAATGTATCAAAACACCATTCAGCATGACAGGCTATTTTACAAATATGCCTTCAGATAACAGACAGCTATATTCTTCTCTTAAGTAGGAAGGAAAGGCTGGAATAAGGTTACCTTTTACTAAGGGGGAGAGAGAAGGGGCAAAACAGCATTTCAAGCTGTGTAGGCTTCAGTACGATATTGTATCCTGAGCCTTCTATTACAGCCAATAAATTTTGTATTACTTGGCTAAAAATCCTCAAAAAGGGAAGAAGGAAACAAAACAAACAAACAAACAAAAAAACAAAAAGCAAACAAACAAACAAAAAACACCAACAAAACAAACAAACAAAACAAAAAAAAACACCATGCAAGTAGAGTCTGAGACTGATATGCTAGAACTTCACGTAACAGAAACTAACTCTGTATAAAAGCTTTACTGAACCATTGGAAACCTGTTATTCCTGCATATCTTTTTTAGAACTCCAAACCAGGCAAAGTTTAGTAAATCACAAAAGACTGACTGGGAACCTACTGGCACTTTTTGAACCTGGATTTTGAGGTCCAAAGTGGTACTTAGCAATAAACCACTAGCCTTCTTTACTGAGCAGTATTCATTACACAATATTCTACCTACAGTTATGCTCCAGGATTTTTTGGCAAGGCCAGGCTTCTGCAGGAGGAGGGGTCTGTTAAAGGTGGTTACTTCTGGGTCATCTTTTAGTCTCCACGACTACACTGAGTTTCAAAAGAATATACATAGATATTTATAGGTATGGCGAAAATACGAAAATTGAAATGGTCTCTGCTTATGTGTTTTTACTTCTTCCCTCACTTCCATTTCTGGCTTGTAATTTCCAGCTCAGCTTTCCTCACCGTGACCCTGTGACACACTGACCATTCTCAGCCGTAAACAAAATAAATCCTATGGTGTGTCACCAAAGGAAAAGGAGCGAAATTCCCACTGGGGGGCGCATACAGCACTAGCAAAGCCATCGCTTCTTCATCCCGACAATTATGTCAGTTCCAGGTCAGAGACAACCGCCCCCAGTCTGCAATGACAAAACAACACCAGTTACAGATACTTCTAGCTGGATCTACCAGCAATTCCTCAATTACCACAGAGGGCCCATTTGTATGGTTCCTACAAGAAGAAATCTCCCTTCACTTGTGAAGAATGGCACTGGAAAACACTTTACACGGTCAGATTGTTTATGGGCTATACCATTGTTTATGGGCTGCCCTCAGTGTGCTGCTAAGTGTTCAGGGTATGGATTATCTTGGACCATTTAACTGCATCCAAAGCCTTGCTGCACTGTTTATAGAACTAGTTTCACTACACAGCCAACTCCTGCTGTAATCCCAAAAGATAAAAGTGGTTTCAGACTTGGAGGTGCACAGAATCCCCAGTTTCAGTGTAACAGAGAAACATATGGTTTACGCTGTTCTTTACTTCCCCCACCATCACGTTTTTTTATCACTCCCTAAACTGTTCAGGTGATGAATAAAATGAGCAGTTAGTGGCTGTTCCAAATCCTTCAGGCCACTCTTTCTATCACCTTTCTGTTTTGAATGTAGAGCACAAATTTTACACCTGAAGTCCAAGGCTCCAGAATTTAAAACAAAGAAACAGCCTACCCGAAAGAAAAAAAAAAAAAAAGACCCAAACAAAAAAAAAAAAAAAAAAAAAAAAAAAAAAAAAAAAAATAAGAAAAAAAAAAAGTAAGCTTCTGAGACACACATTCTATGCTGGACAACAAGAAGGCTGACATCAGAATCTCAGGTATCACGCTACCATCCAGGCAGTCCTGACACATTTCCACATAAAGTGGGCCAAGGAAACTTGGAAACTGGAGAAGAGCCAGTACAGCAGAAAACCTCCAGGGGTATTTTGCATAGGACTATGCAAATTCTTCACAAAGCTGAGGACTTGAGATCTGAACAATTTGCTTATCAACTTTCACCAGCACTAAAGCTGATATAACTAACCTTATAAGACAGGATGTTTTTCTGGACAATATTGCTGAACAAGCAGTTGAATAAAATCAATTACTTGCTCCAGGGACTTTTAAGACATATGTTTCCTCAATTATTGTCAGATATGCAGGTCAACAAAAAGGAAGATTGATGTCTGGATAAACAGAATAACTGTGATGTTAAAATGTGGTATGAAAAGAGAAATTGTGAATGAAAGCACTTTAATGCTCATTTTAGTGAAATTATGGGAATATTCAGGAAGCACTTGGAATCAAGAAACTGTCACAGCCTCATCAATGTCCATCAATGGCATCATGTAACAACCTCTCCAGCCTTAATGCTCTTATCATTTACACCTTGCTGATCAGGATGCAATCCTTCTTGTCCAGCAATATATTCGTATTGATTAATGTAATATAACGACCATGCTGGTTGTATCAGCAATGTTAAAACAAATTGATTTTGGCTGAAAAAGTCAAGTCAGTCTTATTTTTTTCTGACCCAGTGCTGTCATCTCATCTGCTCACTGATACATGTTATGCCCCAAACTGGCCCTCAGCATCCAAAAAACAGAGTAACCCCAGACCTATCCCTGTAGAGAATCAGGAAGGCAAAATAACATGTTTTCACTGTGAAACAGGCTCACTTCTGTAGTGTCAAACTACTTCCCAGCAGTGTCTAAAATAACACAACTAACAATCATCATTTGTTGTTTCCTCCAGTAGAGAAATCTGTGCCATTTCCTAGCAAGCTTTGGTCTGTTTTGTACTACATTTTTTTTTTTCAAGCTTTTGTGGGGAAGAGTGAAATAGTTTGTGTCTTAGGATCTGGGATTTCTTAGTGTTTCATGAGACTAGATATAAGAATCAAGAAAATATCACCTTGCCCATGAAAAGACTGGTTGAGAACCGCAGCAGTGATCAGTTCTTGGGAGAAATTTCATTTAAGCTTCTTTCCCTCCAAGTTCTTTTCCACAAACACTGGCTAGGCAATCTGCATTTCCAGCATCAATCTATCTATATTGGCACATAAAATAAAGCCAGGCATCTATTCCCTACCCTGACTGGAAGCACCATAGAGTAACAGAGCAAAGAACCAGTAAGTTACACTCAATAAGCCACTCAAATGTACGTGCTCAAAGCCATTTGTTGTGCTTCACCCCTTCCCTCCTCGGTCCCCTCTGTAGGGCACATAAATCAACAGTGACAGCTCCAGCATTATTTCTTCTGTGCCTTCCCATCCATTGTTCCCTCCAGAATCCTTATTCCTCCATGAGTAGATGAGCTGTTATACTGTTCTGTGTATATATATGGTTATTCTGCGTATATATATATACAGATACATATACATATACATATATATATATATATATATATACGGACGCACACCTAAGCCTTCTAACTGATAGGTCATGTTCCTTTCATATGGGGCTTTCTGTCCTTTCCTTCCTTTGTGAAAGCATGGTAAATGCCAAGCCCTTGCATCCATACTGTGGCTACGCATAAATGGAAAGCAATTCCTGCAAAGGCTGCTGGAATGAGAGCAGATGTTACAAGAAACATGTGTGCACATACAGTGTGTAAGCTTGTTTACATAGGATGCATATGATATACACATTTTTCTTCTGGTTTAAATTTCTAGTAGCAAATTCTCTGAAAAAAAAGAAAAACAGAACACCAAACTTCTAGACGTGCAAACAATGAATTACATTCAATTCCTCATAGAATAACTTATTCAGTAAAACATAATACCAAAATGGCTAGCAACTTCTTGATTAAGTCTTAACTAATGATTCCCCACTAGTAATTTCAAAATTTTACTGCTCCTTTTTTTCAAGATGTTCATGATTTTCTAACAGGATGGCAAAGACTTACCAAAACACTCATCAGTGAAGTTTTTCCCACTGTATTTTCCCATCGTATTCCTGCTGTCATTTATGTTTAACGTCAGAAATATATTCTTAAGAACTTCCTTGCTTTCATTATCATAGATTATCATAGATAATGTAAGCCAAGTTCCAAGGACAGCACTAAGTATAGGAAATAGGTAATGAATAATCTGTCTAGACAAGAGATTCAATGACACTGTTTCTCTTCTCTCAGTTCTGCCAGCTGCTAACAGCTTTGATAGCAAGCTGAGTACTTGTTAATGTCTACACCTCTTATATTAAGAAAAAAAATAATTAGCTTTGTCTAAACCAAGAGAAAACTTAAATCCTACCAACATCTATTTAAGGATTGAATCCCTATTCTACTGACAGGTTATAATGATAAGCAAAGCAAAGGGGTATTTCACATTCTTATCTGGCACACAGATAAATCAGTAAGCCTCAGGTAACACATAACACTCACCTGGTGCAGCTTTTGCCAAAATTCAGGTCCATCCTCCATTTTTCTTAAGCTGGGTGGAATGTACCAAAAGCAGATGTTTGCATACTCCGGCTAAACAAGAGAACAAGTGATTGCTTATGAGATATAACAAATGGGACAGGGATACACATTACAGTTTGTCAAAGAGTTCTGCTTTATTTTTGAGGGGTGGAAGCCTCCGAGTTTGCACCTTTTTCTTTAAAGCTTCCTTCTCCAAGTCACCTTTTGTTTCCCTTTTTTTTTGAAACTAGAAATAAGTTTTCATATCATCCATTTCTCTTTCCTTTTACCAGGGGTTCCTTTTTAATTTCTTCTTCCTATATCCATATTTAACCCTGTTTTTCTCACTAAAACATTTTGGCTAGAAAAAGTATAAGAGAGGCAGAGAAAGGTAACTTGCAGATTTCATATTTGAAGCAACTTTAAAGAACATACTTTCTTTTTAATGTTTTGGGGTTTTTTTAAATAGAAATTTCCTATGATGCCTTTTATACAAAACACACAAACTCAGTTTTTGTGACCATTTAACACTTGAACACCCAGTCATTTTTCTACTGAACAATGCCAATCTCCTTTCACAGAGCACACTATACAGTGGTGGAGTTAATGCTCTCAGTTTCCACATTTTATAAGAATCTCAGGACACTTTGCAGGGTATGCACCATATCCTGAATGTATCTTGTCTAATACCTAAGCAGGCCTTTTGAGCAAAGACTGAGACTCCACATCTCTGCTTCTCTCCAGGGAAATTTTGGCTTTAAATTCAGCATAGTTAGCTGCAAGGCTCCCAGCAAAAGTGGCTGTTCACCATGCATTATAAAATAAGGCATTTTGTGCTTCTGAGGTTTCTGTAACATATATGATTGAGAATATGTTCCCAGCAGGCCAGTCCAGGGTCTCTAAACATTTCCTGCTAATTTGGAACTTTTTTTTTATTTACCTGTATAGAGAGCAATAATATAATGAACACATGTACCTTCTGATTCCATCCAACACAACCCATAAATCACTAAATCAATCTTGACCCACATGATTTTCAGCACAGTATTCAGCTGGCATCTAGATTATAATATGTGCTATGATAGTCAGGATTACAAACTCACACACCCCTCTCCTCTCCCACATGCCACCCTCATTAGCACTAGCTGAAAGAAAAAAACAATGTTAAAAGGGAGCTTGGCAGCTGAGTCACACCATCTCTTTGCTCCAGTGTGGATGTGGCTGCTATTATAATCCCAGGCAATCTCCTGAACGAGGAGAGCCCACCAGCTGAGACATGTTCTTTCTGAAAGACCACTGAGAGCTGCTCATATCATTTTCTGCTTCACTTCAAAGAATGCATTAAATACAATTTAATCATCAAGAAGAATATCATTGTCAGCAGGAACTGAGCTGCAAACCGGCCATGTGCTGCCGCTGAGTGGAATAAAAATCAGTTCTTAAAGTCCCATTTCTTTCCCCAAAGAGTGTGCATGGAGTACATGCATAAGCACAGACCCTGAAAAGGCAGCACTTTACCCATAAACACAAGTGCTAGCTCAATGTTAAAGGGTTTATTGCAAAACTATTTAAAATCAGATGGCAGGAACAGACAGATGGCATATATTACAATATTGCCATTGCCTATATTGCCTTCTTGATTATCTCAGTTTCCTTTCACACATCGAATACATCATCACCCTCTGAAAATACCATTCATCCTAGAAAACTACCCCCAGCCGTGCTTCACACTCTGTTTCTGGTTATCTTGTCACAAGCCTTACCCAAGCAGGTAAGCAATTGCACCACAGAAGAGTTCAAGGTAACTCAGGCACATGTGGCATTTCCAGGCCATAGGGCAGTTCTCATTACAGGTTTTTCCTCACTGCATATATCAGAGGATCATCTTCCTAAGGTTTTTGTCTGAAGTCCAACTTTCCTTCAGAAAGGGCCCACACAGCTGGGCCTCACTGCCTCACAAGTGCCTTTCTTTGAATTCTCATTGCTTATCTGCCTGCACTCCTGACAACTTTCCTAACCCTTTCAACTTCTCAACTTCTCAAGTCATAGAAGAACTCATAGAACTCAAGAAGCTCAACTTCTTTCTCATAGTCCATACTACATGAATCCCTTCAAATCCACTTTTAATCCAGGTGTTCAATTCCCACAGCAGCCTCTGCTCTTAGCAAGAGCTTTCACATCTACAGGAGATTTGGGCTCTCTTCTAAGACCAGTACAAGAAATGGACAGCCTTTAACAGACTTGTCACTTTACTAACTTCATCCTGTGCTGCTGACCTAAAATTCTTCAACTGATCAGCAGTTTTCAAAGTTAAAGTTTACACTGTATGAATAGTAGAAAATATTTTTCATATTTTTTATTTTCTCTAGCCTAACTTGGAACATTCATGGTAGCACTTACTCTGCTTCCCATGCTCCTCCATGTACTCTTTCTCCTGATCCCACACACCAGGCTGTCTTTCATACAAGTACACTCCCAACAATGCAAAAGGTATTTATAAACATGACAGGTCTTTGTAACATCCTCAGATATCAGCCTTATTAACCAAAGAGCTGAGGACAGGTAGAAAAACATTACTTTGTCTCTTTTCCCTTTACTCACTCTCCCCCAAGCAAGATCACCAAACAGGAAATAAGCTGACAGGTTTAGTAAAGACAAGTGAAACACACAACCTTCAGGCAGTTTTTAGGAAGATAGGAGTTGAAATGGAATTAAGGAAAAAAACAGGGACTTTAACAACGAAAAGTCCATTTTTAGGATCAAACTATTTTTCCATCCAGCACAAAGTCTTATCTGTGGTTTGGGTGAGCACTGCTTTTTTACAGCCAGACTCCTCACTCTCACAGAAAAGTGCTCCATCTACACGCCCTGAGGCAAGACAGGACCAGAAGCTAGGAAAATAGGTAGAGTGATAGTAGGGAATACAGCACATGTTATGTGTGTTCAATCATATCTGTGGATCTCCAATAGATAAACTTAATTAGATTACATCCTTTAAATACAAATTGGTAATTGACTAAAAAGAACAAAATCAAACAATGGACACTTCTTAACAATAACAACAACAGTTCAGTTCCCTTTTCACTTACCTCCAAAAGAAGCCAGAATCCCTCTCTTTTTTTAATTTCCTCCACTAGATATCTGTAATTAAAAAATAATTTAAAGCATAGAACAAAAAAATACAAACAGACAACAACAAAAAAAAGAGGTCTCAAACATGTATTTCTTCTTCCTTCCTTCCCCCCCCCC